>ML788089.1:292470-308073 GCA_009831015.1 Picea engelmannii
ATTGCCAACGTTCTTGATCTAGATGGAGAACACCATACCGGAGTTTGGCCAAGTCATCTGTAATGTCGTATAAAGAGAAATAATGTTCCATTTGGGTTACCCAACCAGTGGGGTCCGAGCCATCAAATTTGGTCACATCCACCAGCGGAAGGTGTAGGTCATGTTGAAAGTGATGGTGCTAAAAGGTATGGGAATGAGGGGAATGTTCACCTTCAGTCTTTGGAGGTGCATCAGAGAAAGGGTCATATGTAGGGACCTTCAGTTTGATGTAGAGTGATGCAAAGACAGATTCAAGTTGGGTGGTCAGTTCTTGTTTGACTTCCTCCATTGAGGATTGCATGGTTGTATTTATGGTTGTATTGATGGTTGTATCAATGGAGGCAACATTGGCACTGAGTTGTTTCACTTCTTTTTGGGTCTCAAGGAGACCAGATTTCAAGGTGTTGAAGCGAGCTTCCAGGTCTTGGCTACGGGTATGGGCCATGAGGATGGGTGAACTGAAAAGGGGCAGGCGGGGTCAATTTTTTTTCCGAAAAATGATATGAATGAATGTGATAAGGGCGAAGAGATGAATCCAATGGAATAGGTCTCAAATAATGCTGAAAAAATTTCCAGATTTTTTATTTTTTTTACACCTGCAGAGTTATACTCCGGTCTGAAGAATATTGTAGCGATGAAATCCCCAAATGCTTAACCAGTAAGAAAAGTGTAGTGATTTGGCAACCCGAACACAGTTGCGCGGCAACATATCTTGTCTGTTTTAATTTGTTTATGTTTCTGTCCCCCAAGGGTTAGGTATTCAAGGGTTCTACAGACAAGGGTTTGCCTGTGTTATAGCTCTCTGATATACGTGCGAGGTCCAACAATAGTACTCGACCCAATATCTCAGGGCACTAACTAAGGAGGATAGACCGTACCCTTAGCCGTACTACCCAACTACCTAGGTACTAGAGAGTATCTTCTCGAGTTCTGTTCTCGGTGGCACTATAGCAGTCAGGTAGCCGATCGGTTTATCTAAAGAGGGCTTCAGGAAATCTAGGTCGATCTGTACACATGTGTTAGCTTATGTGCTACCACTCGAAGGGGTACCAACAGGGGTTACAAGGGTGGCCAACAAATGTGCGCTTAAGAACCACTTGTATTTCTTGCGTGTATGAATCCCTCAACCGCGGGTTTATGCGCGTAACAATAGATCTTTGTGGCTTAAAGACGTCGGAATACGTCTCTACCCTGGAAAAAAAATTCCCACAATTTCTGCCAAGGAAAGTGCTCTGATACCACTTGTAATATACCAGATATAAAAAGTATGCAAAACATAAATAAAATGCTAGAAATGGCAGAATAACAATAATATAACCAGCATAATCTCCACAATAACACATAAATGATATAAGAACAACAACAAAAATAACACTTTGATTCAGAAAGCAATGTTCACGGGCCTCTTCGAGGGGGCAACCTCCAGTCGAGCAACGCTCTATTACAATAATCTCCAAGCTAGGGTTTTCATACCCTCGACCCTTATTTATACTAAATATGTCTATCAAGAGAAGCATCTAGAGGAAGATCCTTCTAGAAGCAGAAGCTTCCATTAGGTCTTCTTACATCTGCCTTATTGTATTTTATTGAAAGGCCTTATTAATATTGACCTTTATTACATCCGAATATATTTCTCTACCTATGTGCAGGTTAGGACCCTAACAAAACTTAGTTGAACCCTTTTTTTCTATTGTATCAAACCATCTAGGTTATGGTCATAAAACTTTACTTGAGAGAAAGTTGTACATCTAACATTATAATCAAGTATGTATGATATGTACCTCGAAACAATTATGGATCGCAATGGGGCCTTTTCAACTTCCAATGTACCTAGGAGAGTACATATGACAAGCTATATCATATTCCCCTCTATGACAAATCCATGTTCTTTGTCGCATTCACCATAACCTACCCCTAATCTTTGATGCGTCATTGATCTTCTTTGACAAATCCTCCACATGGCATATTTGACATATCAACATGCACATCACTACACTAGTGCAACTCTAGATTCTTTGGTAACATCAATGGAATCTCACATTTGACTTGGTTAATGCGATCATCATCTCTATTGATCAAACTTGACTAGGTCTACTCCAGTTTTGCTAACAATGGAAATTCTTCTAAAATTCTTGAGTTGGATTACTAAGAGGGGGGGTGAATCAGTAATAGAGAAATTTAATCCTTTTTAACCATATAATCCAAGTGTTATATCAATGTAGCATTATAATCCAATAATTGCAGAGTAAATAAGTAATGAACAAATGAAGAATCATACACATACACAATACACCAATGTTTTACGTGGAAACCCAAAGCGGGAGAAAACCACAGAATGTTTTTTCTTATATGTCTTGAAGAATTGCATTCATTGGAAGCACCAACTTCCTTTGTTTTTCAGCTGCAAGGAGGCTCCAACCCCCTTGTTTCTCAGGCTACAACCTGAAGGAAGCTCCAACTCCCCCATTCTCTGACTACAACTAGAATGAGGCTACAACCCTCTATCTTCTCTGACTACAACTGGAAGGTGGCTACAACCACCTATCCTTGCCCCGTCCAACCACCCTGAAGTAGAAGTATAATGATGGAACTACTATCATGCTATCACTGTGAAATATACCATTGTAAACCTGTACCAATAAACCTGAACCATGCATCAACCTGTACCTCAACCTATAATCAACCTGTACCATAAACAAGTGCATCAACTATGCACCAACCTGTACCAAACAACCTGTAATCAACCTATACCATAAACAAATGCATCCAACCATGTACCAAGTATGTACCAATCATGTGTCAACTACTCATCAACTATGACTCATCAATATGTACCAACATCATCAACTATACACCTCATGTATGTGACAACTCATCAACTACTTGTCTCAACCATGTACCCAACATGTACCTTAACCAAAAGCCCTCATCAATTTCATCATCCAAATATGATTTGTAACTCTTTAATAGACTTGGTGTATATGATCACATACCTTCAAACCTTCCTTAACTTTCACAACAAGAGACTAGCATTTTCATCAAATTTTTCTTTAGTCTCACATGACTAGTTTGGGATTAGTCAACAACCCTAACTTGAAATAATCATAAATGTGAGCATGTAATGAATAAATATCTGAAATTACTACACATTGTTCTTCAGTTTGTTTTATGCAATTCCTCCAGGTGTCACTACTTGGAACCTCTCAGAAAAGGAGTTATAGCAAAAATGGCATACCTTGCTGAATTCTGGCTTATTCTAGAGAGCAACCTTGTAGAGTGTGCCCCGCAAGAAATATTTATTGAATGGATCTGAAAATGTTACACAACATACTACAGACTGTACTCTAACCAACACATTTGGTCTTACTGAATTTGGATCTGTTATGAAGAAGTTATGACATTTTTACCCAAAACACCTATTTTAGACTAGTTTAAGGACTAGCCACAAACCCTATTTCCACGGAGTGTAACTCCAAAAATACGATGACCCACAAGCTGAATTTTTTACCACATTTATTTGGATATGTTTCCTAGATGGCCTATCAATTTCACGGTCTGAATCATTCTATAAAAAAAATTATTGCGAAAATGGTGAGATGGCCTGTAAATAACATACCTTAGAAGGCATCATCAAAAGAATTTATCCTCCCTTGAATTTCGGCCTTCTTTTCTTCACCTTCGCTCTAAAATCCGGCTTAAATATCCTTTGGTTAACTCAGTCAACTATAGATATTCAATATGCTTAAGTGTGATATAAAATGAGAGAGCCTTGCCTCTTATTTATACTCTCCAAATAACATCTTCTAGGTCACTTAACCTATTTTCCTCATTTTTAGGGTTAACCACTTTCCATAGTTAGAAATTTCTCCATTACTTTATCATTTAAATATTATTCCTTGACTTTGTCACCTCACTTTATCATTTAAATAATCTTCTTTGATTTTGTCACTTCACTTTATTATTTAAATAATCCTTCTTGACTTTGTCACTTTACTTTATCATTTAAATAATAATTTCTTCTTTGCAATCTCTTTGACTTCTTTGACCTTTTGGGGCTTCAAGCCAACATATGAGGGTCCTCCAACTTCGTAAGGCCATAACTCTCAAAACATGAGGAGTTATGTGACGTTCTACATACCACCAAAAATGGCATGACATGTACTATCCATATAAAATAGTATTACCTTCAAATATACTAAAACTCATACCATTATACATGAAACAACCTTGGGTCCATTACCCAAACCTTTGTGCTACCGGAATTCGCTATCGGACTTTCTTCAAGGGTTGACATCAATGAAAACCAACCTTAATCAACATTTGTTACCCTTTTGGCCAGATTCACAACCATCTCATTGATGTTGGATTCTATTAATTTAATTGTATAAATATGTAAGCATTCCATTGTAAATCATCAAGTCGTTATGTAGTGTCCATCATTAATTAAGATCAAGATTTGTCACAGTTGCCTTCATAGTTTGAGCCACAATAAACATTTGCATCACTTTGATCCATTTTATTCTTTGTAGCTCATTATGTATATTAAATAAAGATGTACAATTAAGATGACGTTTAGGTATGATTTGTTTTCTTGTCGTTTGGCCCCATCATCTCTTTATTCCCTTACCTCGATGGCATGCACATATGCATCACACTTGATTCACTTAACTAACATAACATAGTTTTGAATTTCTTGTTAAATTGATTTTGCAACATTGAATGCTTCCTCTAGGTCGAGTTATTGTTCATCGATAACTCATCAATCATTGCAGTAAGCTTGGTTATTGATCTAGGTGGATATCGGTGTCCACCCACCTCTGCATTGAATCATCACGGTTCTCCATCTTGGAAATTTTGTTATATTTTTTGCATCCTAAACTTTTGGGGCAATTTTGAGGCCCTAAACAATGTTTTTTGGGAAATTCAGAGGCCTAGAGATATTAGAGACAAACCCAGCCTATGCCACAAATTGTAGTTCTTAGTTAGATCTTTCTAATGAGATACTTAGCACCCCAAATGAAGATTGTATGCAAAATTTGCACCGCTAAGAAGTTGACATATTAACTAACCATCTTCGGGCCTGCAAACCTTTTGGTGCTTCACCTCTCAGGGTTAGGGTTTTGGACCTATTACCCCCCCTAAACTAGGGGTAACTAGAGGCGATCATTCTTCATGATCCACATTGGATACAATGGTCCTAGAGATGATGACCAACGTTCTCCATAAACATCATCCCCTCAGATGACTCTTCATCATCATTGCTTGGCTCACTCACTTGATCAACGTACTCATCCGATGACAATGGTCTAACACACATGAGGTACATTATCCATTGTTTGATATGAAAGTGTTTACATTTAATGTATTGGGCATTCAAGTAAGGTTCATGGGTTGAATTCAAATTATGAATCATGATGCTTGGAAGTTATGTTTTTTTCCTTGTTTCACCTTGGTGGCCATCATATGTATTCTAGTCAAGTGTTGTCACTCTCGGGGAAAAGGGGTACTACTGGGAAGCCTTGATAGGGTTAATGTACTTGTACCTTTTCCATACTTAACACTTTCCATCTATTTTCCTTGTGTCGTCATATCTTTTTGGAGTGGTTGTTACATGTATCCCAAAAAGGTTTGTACTTAATTCTCCTATGAGAAGAAGGGGCTCGAATGCCCAAGGTTGATGCAACTATAAGAAAGAATGGAAACAAGATGTTATAAATCCAAAATGCAAAAGAAAATAAAGGAATATAAATGATAAATTAAAATCCAAGTAAGCTTGAGCTCTACCCCCTCACTATGAGGCCGTCACCCCAACTCCTAATGCAATGAATGCATATACAAAGAAAGGAATTAGTTGAATTATCCCATTGCAACAAATGCATAAACCTAAAAAGGTGTTTGCAAAGTAAATAAAAGAATATCAAAAGGAGAGGTATGGGTGGAAAGAAACAGTGTTGAGGAAAGGGTAACTCAATGCATTAAGTGCTCCCTCTACAAAGGCACTCATGGAGATGAACATCACACATGGCCTTGCATGTAGATGACACCATGACCATGAAGTAAACCTCATGTTATACCATTCACTCACACTTACACTTTGATGGGTTTCTCAAGTTATACTCCTATACTTGGGTACTCGCACACCTAGTAGGGTTCTATGATGGTCCTCCCATACCTAAACTTGACAAATTGCATAAACTCATAAGCTAGTGTGAAGTTTGAAGAAGATACGTAATGAAAACTACTTACGTGGCTTTATGATTATAATGACTCTTGTATTCATGATGGTTGGTCTCACTTGATTCTATAAGCCCTTGCTTGATTATAATGTACCCTTTGGCATGGACCTTTGGAAGACGTTGGGATTGCTCCCCCTACATTTCGTGGAGGATGTTGGAGCCTTGATGATGAGCATTGGACCTTGCGATGGCTTGGCATGCCTATTGAAACCCTTTGGCACACCTTGGACCTTGGACATTACACCTAGGAGCTAGGACGTTGCACCATGAGCTTAACATGCCACTCAAAGAGAGCAGGAAGCCCCTTCATGATGTTGCACCCACTTGAGGATGTTGAGGTTTGGTTTGATGATGCAACCTTTGATGATGATAGTAAACCTCTTTGGAGAGGTCATGGAGCCCTTTTCTTTGATGACATCATGATTTTGAACTTGGACATTGCACATGTGATGGGATGTTGCACTTGAGGATGACATGACACTTGCTTGAGCCAATGTAGCACATTGGATGATGAGTTGGCACCTTTTTTATGAGGATATGTGACCTTATTGACGAGGAGGCATGACTTTTGATGATACCTTGCACCTTTTAGGGAGAGACATGACTTTTGGAGCATTTACACCTCATTTGGAGATGATGTCACCCTTCATGAGGCTTCTACACACATGTATGGCATTCTTAGAGGACGTTTTCATGTCTTAGCATTTTTGGGGGTCAACCTAGACCTATCCACCTTGTATCATGGATCTACTATGTTTTTAGGGGATTTTTGGGGTCAATATGAGGAATCTCACAGGAGTGTCAAGTCGATACAACTCACGATATATTGTAGGGTCCAACAGTAATACTCGACCCAATATTTCATAGCACCAACCAAGGAGGATAAACCATACCCTTGGCCGTATTACCCGACTACCTAGAAAAACATGCGTAGTAATCTCGCCAAGTGATGTTCTCTGTGTATTGCGACAACAAGATGATTGAAAGGGTGCTCGATTTCAGGACCTATAAGGGTCTCCCGATACACTCAAGGTACGTGGGATCTCAAATCCATAGTAGTGATGTCTAATGCACAATCGTTCAAAAGGGGCCTCTCGATATAATCGAAGGTACGTGGGAGAACCACACAGTCCCCAGATTGTAGCACTGACAAGTAACGACAACTCCTACATTTAAAGACGCTAGAACATGTCTCTACCTATCCACACAATGTTACTAAATTTTTTAATTAAGTTTTGTCTTAAGGTTGTTATTCACTTAAAAGAGATTGTGAATGCAACTCAACGATGATGATTGATACGTAACTCCAAGAAGACTTCAAAGAAAATATGAATGCAATGCAATATTTTCTTTCGATGAAAGCTATCTATAGAATGGAGCAAGATATTTCAAGCATAGAAACAATTACAAATGTCAAAGCAATAAATGAAAATTACTCTTTGAATGCAATAAGTGATTAATATACGAGTAAAAGATTTTTTTGAAGAATGAAAGGTAAAAAATGCCAAAAACCATGCAATTTTGCTCTAAAATGCAAGCTTAGAAATGCAACATCCAAAAACTTCAAAGCAAATCATTCAATGAAGAAAGATTACTTTGTTACTATCAAAAGCCCTCAAGAAAACAATATAAAATATTAAATTGAAAAGCACTCAAAGATACAACTAAGAGATTATACCCTTTTCGATTCGAAATAAATAAGAAAGAATAAGAAAAACTTTCAATGAAGAAAAATAAACTCTAGATCATCAAGAAGATTGTAAATCAATGAATTAACGAGTCAAAAAACACTCCAATCATCATATCTAAGATCTGGAAAAGAAATAGCAATCAAAAGATAATTTTTTCAGAGGTTATCACAGGTTGCTTTGATAGACAATGCGACAAGTCAAGTTGTTTCACGTAGAAGGAATATCACAATGCGACAATGTCTCTCTGTACCTCAAACGAGGACGCAACAAGCAATTAGAACTCAGAAAAAATACAAAATTGCTCAGACTCTTCAGTGGAATTTTAGATTGACTGATCAAACAAGGCCAGATGATGACTCAGAAAGACTCAAACAAGACACAAGAAGCAAACTAGGAGAAAAAATCTAGAAGATCATTCCCCAGTATGGTTGTCATTTTTGTTGTGGATAAATTTGTAAATGCAGACATAAAAAAATCTCCCTAGTTCAAGAACCCAAAACTAGAACAAAACGAGACAAAACACACTCCTTTCCTTAGATTCAAATGAAATTCAAAAGGATAGAAAACTCGTACCTTTTATCCGAAGTTCGCCTTCATTAGTAGAAGCTCCAAGTTTGATTCCAAAAATTTTTGCTACAAACCTGTATTAGAATCAAACAAAACAAGTGAAAGCAACAATACTACAAGTATTTTGATAAATCTATGTAGATGGCCAAGGAAAAATACAATAAAGATGATATACAAGCTTTATAGGAAATGGAAAATATAACCATATTAATAAATAAGGAAACAACTTACAAACGACGCCTTGGCATTGACAAACTCTTTCTAGTGGTTCAATGCTTCAATACCCAAGTAGCCTCCATAAGTGTCATCACCATCTCTTGAACACTTTAGCCCAAATCTCTTAGGACCAAGATGAAGTTCACAAACTCTCAATTACAAACCAGGAGTTATTCTCAATTCACCATTATTTTATTACTCATCACTTATTACTTATTAGCCTTTTCCTTTAGAATATGCCTCCATTTATAGGTTGGAGAGGAAGCCATGAGGAGGTTAGGATGAGAGGTTAGGATCTCACTAAATCAGGAGAGACGGGTGAGATCCAAACCGATCAACAAACAACTCATCATCGAAGCTTCTCTTCTAGAAAATTCGAGAATTTCTTCTTTTTTCCCACGTACAAAGGTTTTCATACCCTTAAACCTCAACAACAGGTGACATTGTCGCACCTCCCAGTGATGCAACATGCGAAAAGTTAAGTTGTCGCACCTTGCTAGAAAGCAACAAGCGACAACTTTGTAATTTATGGATTTTTTAGAGTTGATCCTTCCCAAGAAGACTTTATCTCAGTTTTCTTCCAAGGTTCTATGCTTTAGATGTCAGAGAATAGGCAATATCACTTGCTACAACAAAATGTTGTATAACAATAACTTTTCAAATTCAAATTATAACCCTTGATTTTTTTTTCCAAGGAAAAAAATCTAGTAATTTTATCATTGGTTGTAACAAAATAACAAAAGTAGATGTCGATGTGCATTCTAGATGGCATTTTTATCCCACATATATATGACTGGCTCATTAGACTCATCTAGATACAAAGTAGGTCTATGCAAAATTACAAAAATGAGGTTTGATTTTTCCTTACTCAACGTCTTACAAAACCCAAAAAAAACATATCAGAATTCAGTCCACCTTCATCAAATTTCATCAAAACTTGTTTTATGTTCATGATATATAAAGTATAAGCAATGAAACTGTATTACATCAATTTAAAACAAGAATTTCTGAAAAAATTCTAAGGAGTGATTTTGGTGAGTTTCCTTGATTTTCAAGATTCCTTTTTCCAATGCTAGTCCAACTTTGGATAATATGTCCACCTCTTCCTGCTCATGTAGACATGTTCCAAAGTGACGTGAGTGAAATAAAAAATGTCACGCTTAACTTATTGGGAGAGAGGAAGTAAAGTGAAGTTTTGCAAATTGAATACTCCATTCATCCATTGAATGACCAAGAGGGAATCCCCATAAATGTGTAGATGGGAAATGCCCTTTCTCTAGGCCAAGCAAAGGGTGAGTTTGAGAGCTATCAATTTACAAAAAATATTAGTTTCATTTCCTATGCTAGCTAAAAAGCAAATGTTGTGATCCCTTGAGAGATGTAGAACACCAACAACTCCTTCCCATGGATGATTTCTTTGAGAGGTGTTGTTACACCTCAAATTCACTTCAGTGTACCCTATATTTTTTCGCCTGATGTGGACCATCATATCAGAAGATTATGTGCCTTATTGTATCATGATGAGCCAAAAAGTTTGTTTGTATTTGCACTCATGTAATGTATTGGACCATGCTTAGATGTTCAATGTATTGGTGGTGGGCCTATGTAGTATCTCCAAACCCCATGTGGTCGGTCATGTCCCATCCTTTTAGTCCCCATTTCAAGATAGGCTTTGATTTTATGGCTACGATCAACCGCCCCTTGATGTTGGTAACTCTTCATCATGTCGATCATTTATGACCTGGGTTGGTATGTAACCATTTTGTAAACGTGTTTCTCTTTTTTAAAGGTTTCCACACCTAAGTATAACATACTTACTCTATGCCTAAGCATGTATCCTTTTCTTATGTATTCATTACACATTGACCATTTACTATTACAAATGATTCTATGGATCCTCACTCAATTTCACATTTCCCAAGGAAGTCTCGTAGTTCTTGAGGAATTACATGTATCCCAAGGCACTAGTCACATCCTCCTAGGAAGATTTGGGCTATTTATGCATGCACAAACATCCTCTACACCTGCCACATTGAAGATTCCATAACACCCTCCTATTTTGCAACTTTTGAGCGTCATATCACTTGATTAAAGGTTTGACCCACTCTTTTGGACATCATACTACCTGTTGGGGGTTTTATGACCCATTTTTTGACTTGGAAGGTCACTTTCATGCTTCATGGGGTGCCTTGACATTAGATATGGACTTGGTCATGCATTGGAGACATATTTCAAGTGTTTATGAGCATTATTTGAGGGGTCATCCACCTTTTAAGGCCTTTCTTATTCCTTCCATGAGGTCGTCCCACATTATGAGGCTAGACATTGGTCCTTTGCTTGCTTGAGATGCCTATACACCATGATTTGAGGCCTTTCTATGTGGAATATTGAGCTAGTGAAGCATATTGGCCCCTCTTATATTGGGCGTTCCCCTCTCATGAGGGTTTTATGTACATGTGGCATCATTTGATTATGTTTTGACTTAGTCTCCTTCTTTGTGTGGATGAAAAGTATTATTTTGTAATTCTCCTAGGCTAATTTTAGGGAGAAAGAATTAATAAAGAATGAGAAGGATGTAGAAACCTCCTCTATAAAATCTCTCCTCTCATTTCAAATTGTTGTGAATTGTTGGATATCATTTGTGACTACAATTAATAGAAGATATTCCTTTTGAGGTTATTTGTGTCGATTCTTGGATCTTTCTTTTTCTTGGTTATCTTCTTGGTGCATTAAATATTTGTTATGGTGATTCAATACTTCTACTATCTTTCAAGGTCAATCCATTTGAGGAGTTAATTAACTGCTTGGAGAGGAGATGTTTTATGGTTTGTTCCTTCCTTCTTCTCTTGTTGGATTGGGTAATTGCTCAATCTCTTTTCTTATTTTTCCATTGGTTCCTTGGAAAGGGTTCTAAGTATTTTGTTCAAGTTATAGTTGATCTTGTTGGTGAAGGTTTTTTCCTTTGAGGAATCCCTTCTTGTAGGGATTTGGTCCTCTTAGATTATCTTGATTAGGCTACAGATTATTCTACCCTTAGGGTTCTAATGTCTTACCCTAATCTTTAAGATATAAGTGACCAATATTTAGAGGGGCGTACTTCTTGACCCCATAAGCCCTAATAGGATTAAAAAAGGCACTAGTCCTATATACAACAACCAACCAAAAAACCCTAAAAATAAAAAAATTATATTTTTTGTTGTTTATAAAGAAATCTAACGATGAAAATCAAAGAAAATTATTTATTTATATTTCTTTCATTGTCTAGTGTAAAGTTAACAGATTATTTCATTTCCTAGACAAATTAATCCTAGGCTTTATGCTTAATTGTTGATCTCTAGAACTAAGGAGACAAATTGGCCCTATTGGATTGAGCTTTAAGGTGCTTTCTAACATTTCGTGGGCTTATTTAAGGTGTTTCTCAAATTTGGAAATTAAATTGCAGCATTAAAAATTGGATTTGGTGAAACCATAAGGCTAGGGTTTGGTGCTTCAAGGTGTTTTATTTCTCATCCCTAGACTCTATTTCATTTGTAGATTGTTTACCAAACTCATATTGGATATCTAGAGATGATATTAATCTCTAATGTGCTTATAATTTCTTATCATTTACTTAGAGGTTTTATTTGGTGAATTCCAAGTGCTAACTTGTGAAACCCTATGGGGATTCACCATCCATTTTTACAAGTTCTTGCTTAAGTTAATGTTTATATATCATTAGAGATTATCTATAACACTTGTTTGGCTATTATTGCATAGAATATCTATTTCACAAGTGGAAACATCCAAGACATCTTGCTCTCTTGTGCTTAATCTCTCTCTCTTGGATGGTAGTTTCATGATCTAAATCTGAAATTTATGTGTTTTATTTCATAACAACAGATTTAGAAGTGAAAGGACAACCATGAGCTTGCCATTTCTTAGCATATAATCAAGTGGTAAACACAAGCACACATTGCATCATTGATTTATGCTAAATGTCTTCACTCTTTGTGCCTTGAAGTAGCTTGAAGTGGTTCTAACCTCATGTGAGTTTTGTTTGTTGAGTGATAGACTTAAATGCTAATATGAAATTGTTAATATTTTTTTATCTTACATATCAAATTTGGCACCCAAATCTAGTAGCTCCTAGCCTTTTTGTGAAGTGGATATAATAGTGGTTCATGCAATTGTTTCTAGTTGAATATCTTTATTGTAATAATTGATTGGGGTCCTAATGCATAGTCTTGTTACATAATTTGTGGATTCATTAAAGTAGCTCATATGGATGCATGGTTTATTTCACTTAAAGAGGTTTACTTTTGTTATTTGGGATACACCCTGTGACTTCTAGGAGTTGGCCTAATGTGCAGGGGAAAGAGTACTGAGGTGACAGTGGTGCACTTCCCATCTTATTTCCCCAGTTAGCACCAATGCTGGGAATTTTCAGAAGGGTGCTAGTTTAGGTGGTAATAGACACCATAAAAAAGTGCCTAGGGCATGTCCATATTTACTAGGTCATGGGGTATCCTTGCGAGAGAGTGGAAATTTGATTACCAAGGGAAGGCTGAGAGAATGTTTAGACTTTGCATAACACATTTCAGTGGGATGATCTCTTTATCTTCAAACAACAATGAGTTCCTTGCTAACCAGACTCCCCAGGTGATGATAAGAGGAAGGGATTTTTAATGTGAAGTTGTTAGGTTGGAAACCCAGGTTTTTAGAGATTCATTTATTGAGTTGTCCTTCCAAGCATTTTTTAGCCCTTTTACTCTACCTGCTTCCTTCCATACCTCTTTTGACTAGCTGCAAAACAAGATTAGGTGAGATTTTTTTTCAAACTTTGTCTTACACAAGAAACATATTCTCGGGCCTTTAAAAATTCTCTTTTAGATTATATCCTAGGTGAGGGATTTGTTATTTAAGAGGAGCCACATAAATATTTTTTCCTTCATTGGGCATTTGAATTTCCAATGCTTTTTCCACCACCAAACCGATGGATCTTCTTTGCCTTCCTGAGTTGGAGTTTTGCATCCAAATTTTAGCTCATAATTTCACATTGGATTTAGGAACCAAACGAGTCAATCCTCTTCCTTTGTTATAGTCACAAAATAACTTCAAATGATTTTTTTGTAATTCGCCCATATAGTCACATCTTCCTCTCTATGGTCGATTTCTCTCAAAGATAATCAATGTTGCTACCTTGTGTATTGATCCCTATGAGATATATATTTTAATGAATGGTAACCTTTGCTTTGGAGCTCATGAAATTAGATGTGTTGAAATTTTATAGGCTTCCCTACATCCTATCCAAGGTTCTAATCCTTTGAGTACTTGTTCTCCCCTTCCAATTTTCCAAACTAGCCAATTTCCCACAAAGTGAAAGGTAGAAATCATAGCTTTCCAAATGATTGTAGCATTTTGAAACTTTTTTTGTGTCTTGTAGATCCAATCCACAATGGATTCTTGAGGGAAATGTTTGGCTTTTGTGACTTATGCCAAGGGCCCTATGCTTTGTATGAGCCTCCAAGCATTCTTACCTACAAGGGATTTTGAGAATAAGAATATGTTCTTCAATCCTCATCCTCTAAGATATTTTGATATAGCTAGCCTTTTCCAAGAGGCTAGTACCATTTATTTCTTCCTAGCTTGACCAAACCAAATGAAACGAAAACATAATTGTTTGATTTTGTCCATTATACCTTTTGGGATCCGAGCTAAATGTATCCAATAAAATGAGATGGCTTCTAGCACTGCATTAACCATGACCAATCTGCCTCCTTGAGATAGCCAATGGTTATACTAGATACTTACTTTTTTTTTTTTTTCCAATTTTGCCAAGAGCCATAGCTAACTTGCTTTCTTGTATTGATTAGATTTTAGATGAAATCCCAGATATTTGATTCTAACATCGACATATCCTATTTGATAGGGAAATATTTCGGTGATACATATGTTTTCCATATATGAGAGGCCCCAAAATAACATCAAGGATTTCACAGTATTAATTGTAAGTTTTAAACCTGTGAAGTAAAGCAATGCATATAGATTCTTAAGAAAAACAGAATTTAATCAATTGCTCATACACAAAGATTTTATACCGGAAACCCTCAACAGGGAAAACCTTTCTTATATTCATTATATCGAATTTCACCATTCACTATACAATATATACAATGTTTTTAGGTATTCTGTAGATACCAAAACCCTAATCCCTAAAACAAGGATTATTTTTAGTAAACCGCTAAAAATAGCAAAAACCGCCCAAAAAAAAAATTCGGGGCGTTGCGCGTAACCAGGGGGGGCATACCTGCACCCCCCTAGGAAAGCACCTGGTGCACATGGCACAAATAGAGCACTAGTACGAGGGATTGTCAAACACAGTTGTCATATTTGATGCGCCCACACACACACGCAAAGAATATAACACATACCCAACATTCTCCCACTTGTTGTTTTCTTTGCATCCAAGGGATTATATAGTCAACAATCCAAGGCAACAATGCCCATTGTTACTCTACACTAGGAGAACTTTTCTGTGCTCACAGAATTTGTCAATGAATCTGCAACATTCTTCAAAGTGTCAACCTTTTCCAGCAACACCTTCTTTTCCTCAACCATGTCTCTCACAAAGTGATATTGTACATCAATATGCTTTGTCTTCGAATGGTAAGCTGGGTTCTTTGCTAGGAAGATTGCACTCTGACTGTCACAATCTAATCTCATTGCTTGTTTTACCAACCCAATACCTGAACACAATCTTTGTAACCATACTGCTTCCTTGCTTGCATGAGTGGCTGCCATGTATTCAACTTCTGTAGTTGAGAGTGCCACTACAACCTGTCTTTTGCTCATCCAAATGATTGCTCCTCCAAATA
>ML788089.1:326274-353737 GCA_009831015.1 Picea engelmannii
GTGCTTGTTATTAAATGCGGGATATTAAGGGTCCTTGGTTGTTGAAGTTCCTGTATTAAAAGTCTTGCTATTAATTGATAGTATCTAGCATCTAGTTGATGATAGAATTAAATGGCTCCCTTGCAATTCAGATTTGTTGGTTAGACATTTGAACGAATGGTTTTATTTCTTTTATTCATTAACAAGCCGAAAACCAGACCTGCTTATTGATGGCCTTAACGTCCCTTGATTATAAAATTAAATTGATGGTTGTTCTAGTGCTCCTTGCGTAAGAAACTAGATATTTGTATGATTATATTGGGTCCTCGTAACCTTTGTTCCTCATAAGAGACAAATTACTTCTTAAGGATATTCTAATCAATTGCCATCATTGCAAGTTAAAGCTCAAGCTAAGGGAAAGGTTAATATTAATGTTGTTATTGGTTTAGAGAATAATAATAGATGCAAGGTGATACTGAGTGTAGGCTAATGGTAAGGTAATGCTAATATTATTATTGCTTAAAGGTAATGATATTTGTTTAATTGTTCTTCAAATTGTTATTTAATTGGTTTTTATTTGTTTGTTATGTAATTGCAATGATTTTTATTAATTACTAATTAATTGGGGGGGGTGAAGCATGAAATGTAATGATTGGTTACTTTATGGCAAATTTTAGTAATTATTTGGTGGCAAGATTTCAAGTTAAATAATTATGGCTAGATTTTTATGTTTAAATAATTACCTTAGAAGGTATTTGGTGGCCAGATTTCAATTTAAAGTTAAATAATTATGGGGAGATTGGTATGTTAAAATAGTTACCTTAGTAATTATACGGTGGTGAGATTTTAAGTGTAAAGTTATCATTAGCTTATTTTACAATGCTATCTTATTATAGAAAATGACCATACGGTTATTGGTGGTCAGGTTTGTTAGTTCCATCGTTGTTGCTATCAGTAAAGCGTAAGGTCCGTGTATTTAAATACAATGCTAATGTAATATAGGAAGCAATGACATGGTTATGTTATGGTGTTGTGATGGTGATTCCTTTTTGATTGATAACTTTTAAATTGTAGGGTCCTTGAATCTAAGCGCAATCAATTATTGGGATTCAGTCAACGAGTTTTCGCTACTAGCTAATGTACATTATTTTGGCAGCTCGCCGCTTAATGGAGCAGTTGGTCCGTAATTATGTCATTGAGTCTTAATAATGGATGGTCGATATCGGAGTCCTTCCTACTTGCGCCTTCATAGAGGACGTGGTTGCTCTTTTAGTGATTGTTGTACTTGTTGGTAATCATTTGCTACTTGATCTGTTTGTGTCGGGTGGGATGTAGACACCTCCAGGTTCCTCAGAACAGTCACCAGCCCTGAGACCTTAAATGGTTAAAATCGATGTTAACCTGGGATTGAGCGTTGCTTATGTGTCTTGGAGGTCCTAACCATTGCAGGGTAGGATGGATGGGTAGTCATTCTGACTCATTCTGAGTGATCATCGTTAATGCATGCAGTTGCCTGTTGTACGTCGTATGTCGTCTTGCTTGTGTCTTGTTAGTCGTCGGGTGGCGACGTAGAGTCAAGTGTGTCTGTCTCTTTTTACACGCGCACACACACGTCACGTCTAATTCAAAAAAAAATTCATCGTTATCAGTGTTGTGTTCGTAACGAGGAGGACGTTACATATCTACTTGTCCTCAAGCAACTTGATTTCATTTTTTTGGTCATCAATAAGGAATCCATGACCCTCTCCAAGGTAACAATTTTCCAATTGTGCTTCAATATCTAAGAGAAATTTCTCATCATTCTTTCTATTTTCTTTGGACCATTTAATAACAATTTGTTTTACTATTTTCAAATTTTGATCGAATTGGATGGTAGTAGATTTTGGAGAGGAGTCTTCAAAGGGTTTCAAACTCTCCTTAATTCTTTCCAAGAATGTGTCATCTCCCAACCATTTTGGATTTAATTTGAAAGGGTTGGGGGGCTTCTCCTAAAGGGAATCCATTTCTATAAGGACTAGACTATGATATGAGACTCCTCCCACATAGATCCACTGTCGGAAGTGGATATTTTATTTAAGAAAGGATCCAAAAATCAAGAAACTATTAATTTTTTTCTAACACGTGCGTCCCATATTCTCATATTTCTCCAAGTGGGTGAGAGTTTTGCAGACGATATATCCAACAGACCAATAGTCTGTAGTTTAACAATAAGGAACTCTGCTAGTGGATCCACCTGAGCAGTCAGACCCCAAATTTCCATGGCACCTAAGGAGAAGTTTACATCACCCCCTAACACCACTAAACTGTTTTGAAGCCATGATTTTTGAAGGAGGGATTCCCAGTAAATTGTTGGTCTGAGTAAGGACCATAAATGTTTATGCAGATGATCTCCTTTGCCAATTCTCATGAATCCAAAGAAATTCCAAATTCAGAGGGAAATGCCCAAGAGTTTGATAGGGACATATAATATTTTCTCCAACCAAATATCATTCCTCCTAATCCGCCTTGAGCATCAATAGAGGAAAAGTCCCAACCTTTAAGTAGAGATTTAGATCTTTGACGTTGATCATTACTTTCCAGTTTGGACCTCTGAGGTTTCTTGCTTGTGTGACAAAGAAAGGAAGGATTTCCTTCCTCTCTGAGTGAGTTTTAGTTCTTCTTCCAGGGTTCCTAGGATCCATGCAACACCATTGGAAAAGTGGGAAGCTCCTCTAAACTTGGATCAAGGACTGTTTTTGGAAGCTTCAATGATTTGGGTATCAATATGGGCACTACGCTCCATAAGGCGAATACTTTTTTCTATTGTAGGGTCTAGTCCTTCCAGAGGGATTAGGCGAGGATGATGGGTAGAATTTATTGCAGAGAGGCTAGATAGAAATTCCCTTGGAAGGGTTTCCACCTGTGGAGGGAGTTTCACCGCCCAAGAACCAAAAATAATATTCTCATAATTTTATAAAGGAATAGGGGAAGAGGTAGAAATATCTCACCCAAGCATTCTAGATTGTAATTGGGTGAATCCATGGGATATTTAAGCTTTCCTATATGGTCCACCGCCTTAGTTGAAACTAATGCTCTGATATTTTATGGGATTTCCTCCCTCTACACCTACTTCAAAGGCGACTATGACCGAACCTCATCTTCCTTGGGTTCCTTGTGAACCCATACTTTCCATATGAGGGGAAGGGATCAATACTTCGCTAGATGTCCATAGTAATGGAAATAACCAAATTTAAAGGGGATTCCATCATAATCTAGAGCTTGATTGTATCTGGATGGCCCCTTTCTAATCATGATATAATCTTCCAATCCTTTTGATATTTGTAATCCGACCAGGATGCAAGCCATTCCAATACATCCCTAAGTCTTGTATGAATTATCCATATCATAAAAAAGGCATAGATAATTCCCTATTTGTCTGAAGACATTGTCCAACCAAAGAAATAAAGGTAATCCAGAGAGCTTGACCCACACAGGGACAAAATCCATATGTGTAGACTTAACATCGAATTCAATTTTCCATTTTTCAAGAATGCTACTTCGGATCCCCATGTCCATCTATCTTGTAGGATTTTATTGGCATATTCTCCTATGTGGAGAATCTAGAATAGCCATCCTTTAACTAATATCATGTTGTGCGGAGCATATCCAAGCAATCATGCAAAATTTTCCAAGGTTCAGGATTTTAGGGTTTTAGAGTTCATCCTTTTGTTTGGAAATCTCCCTACAATGGTTGAATCTACCATGTTAATAATCTCATGAAGTTTTATTCCTTCTCCCAATTGCAAATTGAAGGCTTCTACTTTCCTTTTGACATATTTATGATGTTTTTTGGCATTCCCTAAACCTCTTGATCCTGGTTAGGGGAAAGATTTGTTGGTCAACGCTCCACTCATCATCTCTCTAGATAAGATACTACCAATAAACCCACATTCATCAAAACCGATCTTTGATTTAATTGAATGAAAAGGTGAAGAGGGTAAAACACCTGAAATCACATCAAGTGGTGTTGCACCATCATCATTTTGAGTGGGAAATGAATACCCGTGAGGTGAGTGTGGCAGTTGATCCATATATGCTTTTAATGAATAAACATGCTAGTCATATAGATCCTCCCATATGCACAAACCTTTTGAAACTCTCATGTTGATATGAAAACCTAACATAATTGATGGGACAAGATACAAGGGACTTAACCCCATCATATCCACTGCAGTGGACCTAGGGTTTGCAAGGTCATTGATAATATTCCTCAGAATGGATAGCATGTCATATTCCAACGATTGGTCTCGAAATTGCATGAACTGATGTGGAGAACAATTATATTCATGGTATTACCCCCCTGGTACAAATCAAATCTGATGTCTTTTCAATTGGTCATCCAAGTAGTCGACTATCTCCTCCTCCATAGAGCCAAAATCACTAGAAAGTGTTGGAGTCTGTTGTAATGACTAAGACCTATGAGAAAACCCTAGACATGGATAAAAAAAACAATCTACCATTTGGGTGGTATATATAACCCTTGATATTCCTAGTGTTTACAAAAATTAACCAAGGATGTAGAATTTGCATTAATTTCTCAAAAATTCCAAATCAATTGTTAAAATAAACTACAAAACTATGTGAGTGGACTTAGAAAAATGCATGCCAACTTTCATGCAAGTGTCCTTTGGAAAAAGTGATACCTTGGGTGTGAAAATTTCAGTGTTGCTGAAAAAAACCATTTATTAGAATTTCAAAATTCACCTCATTTTGTTGGCATATAATTTGCTAAGTTAGCAAGTTTTGTACTTTTCTTAGAAATTGATAAAAATTGTGTTTCTTTAATAAAATGTATGCTCAAGGTTTATTTCTTGGCCAAATTAAGTGATTTGAATGGGGGAATGCATATATTTATTTTCATTTCACACCTTTCTAAATTTCCATATGTTCAATTTGGGTTTTCAAAGTTGTATTTGTGAAAAAAAATTCAAATTCTACCCATTTTTTACAAAATGTGCAAAGTTTGTGAAGCGTAACAAAAATTCATGTCAAATCTTCCACATGCATGATATAAGGAAAATCTCCTTGTTGTTATGTAATTTTCTATGCTGGGCACATAACCTGTGTCTTACACTTCTTTGATTCATCTTTAATTGCATGTAGTTTCCCTTCAAAAGTGTCCTTTAACAATGTTTTTCACATTCAAAGAAAATGCACACAATTGTCACTTAAATGCCTGTCGAGGCCAAGTTGAGGATCCAAATCATGTTCTAAAAGTTAATTTAAATTATACATTCAATTATCTATAATCCCTTTTGGTCAAGTCCCACTAGTGCGATTGGATTTAGAGGGTTTTGTCCTGTAAGGCGACCAAGGTTTGAAACTCGCGGTAGTCAAGAGGAGACACCCAAAAAACTCCAGCCATGTTAAGGGTTGGTGTGGCCCGAGCCAGGTGCGATCCCCGAGTGATTTTGATGGCTTAGGTGCCCCTGGGTTGTGTTTTATTAGATCATAGGCTAGTCCCACAAGTAACAAACATGCTAACAAAAAAAAAAAATCTACAATCTCTTTTGAACATGTGCCATTACTGTTATGGTAAAGTTCCCCGACAGATAGGTGAAACCTCACTTGGATCAATATCCCTCTTTGATCCAAGACAGAAGAAAACAAATGGTTAACTACTTTCCCCCTAGACCTATTTCAACAATTAGAATGAGAAGGAAGAGATGGATGACTTACATTTTTACATCGGTCGTCCTCGTTGCTCCAGCCTTTGACCTTGATGTCCAAGATCCTAGGTGCAAGAAAAGACTCGCAAAGAACAAAGTGTAACCTCCTTCTTCCAAACTATATTGTTAAGTGAAAATAGATCTATCTATGATGAATTTAACAACAATACAAATGCATATACTTGAACGCATAGAGATGAGAGGAATATGCCAAGTTATGTATTAATGGAAAGCCCACAAAATGGAAGCACTTACAATATCAAGTTTGACATTGCAACAACTCCTCCAAGCTCTCCTTTCCAACCCCTTAGATCTCACATAATCATAAGTATGATGCTCTTAATTCTCCTCCTCTCTCTTGAATGTCTCAAGTTCAGAATTATGATGCTTTGAAATTCTCTCCCCCTTTCACTCAAGCATGGCCTTCATTATATATGCTTTGAGGTATCACAACCATGGTATAGTTCTTAGGAGAGGATGTGGTCAAAAGAGGATTTGGCTCAACCAACAATATTGACCTTGCCTTGAGTAGGAAATAACTCGAACCAATCCCTTAACCAACTCCAAACTCTCGGAAACTACCTCACAAATCAGGGCACAATGGTTGCAACAACTTCATCACCCCCCCATAACTGCGCACAAGACGACTATCACTCCCTAGGACAGTCTGGGGGAGCGATCATCACTCCTTGTATATGGACAAGGGGGCGATGAAACTCAATTAAGGCCATAATTTCAAGGAAAAAGATGGTATTTCATCCTCCAGCTGATAGGTTTCCTTTCCAACTTGTCTAGGGGTCATGAGAAACACTTCTTCATGGTCATAAAGTTGCGAAATTTAAGTGTGACACTTGGTAAAATGTGATACAGAAGTGTGATACTTAGTAGCGCGAAAAATCAACACTTAGTAGAATGTGATACATAAGTGATACATAAGTGCGACACTTAGTAGAATGTGATACATAAGCACAACACTTAGTAGTGTGGGAATTTGGTGTGTAACAATGACTCCACTCGTACATTCTTTTGTGCTTGAAACAAGATTGTCCTTATTTCCACAATTCAAGAAAATGCATGTCAAAAGCTTAAAAAATGAAAACATAGGGTAAAGTAGGCATGCCCAAGTCCTGAAATTTGAACTGGAAGTAATTGTAAGTCTCCCACAACTATGATTGAATTCAAGTGCATGCAGAATAACTTTCTTAGCCATGTCTACTCACAACAAACCACAAAACTTGTAAATGAATGAATTTAAATAGATAATTCACACACATAGATTTTATCACAAAAAAATTACATCAAAAACCTTCAACAACAAGATTTTCAACTTTATTGAGTCAATGGAAAATGTTTTCGAGTCTCATTACATTCATAGAGACTTTGCACAGGTCTTTGGATCCCACAACAATAAACTCTACAAAAATAAAACTCAAAACGAAAGCCAAAATCCCTTTATTCATTTAGAAACATTATTTATGCTTGTGTGCTCATTGGCTTTTTGGATTTGAAGTAGCCCATTTTTTCAAATTCAAATTACAACCCTTGATATTCCTAGTGTTTGCAAAAATTTACCAAGGATGTAGGATATGCATTAATTTCTCAAAAATTCCAATTCCATTATCAAAGCAAGCCACAAAACTTTGTGAGTGGGCTTAGAAAAATGTATGCCAAGTTTTGTACAAGCATCCTTTTGGAAAAGTCATACCTCATGTCTAGATATTTCTGCATTGTTGTCAAAACCCATATATACAAATTTCCAAATTTACCTCATTTTGTTGGCATATAATCTGCCAAGTAAACAACTTTTGTATTTTTCACTGGAATTGATGAAGATTGTGTTACTTCACTAAAATGCATGCCCAAGGTTTATTTCTTAGCCAAAATGAGTGATTCAAATTGGGAGAATGTGCATTTTTTCATTTCACACCTTTCAACATTTCCATAAGTTCAATTTGAGTTTTGAAAGTTGTATTTGGGAAAGAAAATCTCAACTTCTGCCCACATTTAACACAATGTGCAAAGTCTGTGAAGCTTAACAAAAATTCATGCCAAATATTCCACACGCATGATATAAGGAAAATCTCCTCATTATTCTATAATTTTGTATGTTGGGCACATATCCCATGTCTTACATTCCCTTGATTCATCTCTAAATGCATGTAATTTGCCTTGAAAACTACTTTCTGACACATGCACACAATCATCATTTAAAATTCACATAATCATTGCTTAATCATGGTTGACACTATTTTTCACATTTAAATTACACCTCTTGATATTCCTAGTGCTTAGAAAAAATTGTAGATTTTCTGAGGTCCTAACAGGCTTCCAACTAGGTCTGTCTTTGACCTGAGATTGGCTCTAAGTTTCAACTATCCAATTGTTTTTTGCTGTTGTTTTATAACAACAAACAGTTCATGAAATTTTCTGTTGTTTTGTTATGGTTACATATGCATTTAAGGTGCTATTTCATGTAGTTTTATTTTCCCATAATTTAGCACATGCATAACGTTGGCTTCATTGAATGTTTTTACATTTTGGGAATCTTTAAGGGTTGTTGTCATGTGAAGATGAGGGAATTGCAAGAGATAAGGTTCTGCCACAATATACATGCTAGTGAGTAACTTAGATTCAGGTTGATAAAGCTACAAAGACCGGATGCTGCTTACGACACAATTTCAAACGAGTGATTGATTTTAGGTTCACTGAACTTTAACAATTACAAATGTGAATGTTTTTACTTGAGGAAATTGTCGCCATTTTTTACTCTGTTCATTCTCATGCCATCATGGGTTCTCTCTATCTAATGACATTTGGACTTGGAGATGCCTAAACACAATGTAGAATTGTGAATTAACATAAAAAAATTGTGAAGGATTTAAAAATAAACTGACATATCCTCTTCCCTCGATTTCGTATATGTGTGTAATTTAACCATGCTAAATCATCTTCCCTCGATTTCATATATGTGTGTAATTTAACCATGTTAAATTCTCTTCTCTCGTTTTACTATGTAATTTAACCATGCTAGATGAGTTGAGTTGAAGAAGGCACATGTTGCGACTTTAATGCCCTTGGCCCTTTAAATTCACTAAAATAGACACCCTTCGACCTTTAACTTCACTAAAATAGATATGGTGAGGAGACCAAGAAATTCATGTTAATATTTTCATAAATTACATGAGCATTGGTGTTATAAATGATAATATAAACCCTCACAATTTATATTTATATAAACCCTCATGTTTGACGAAAACAACCACTTGTTCTCATAGAGATGAAAAACTTATAGAATGTCGACTAAGTTTTGTAACCAATTAACATCTTGTTAATAGGAAAATAACATCTTATTAATGGGAAAACTAATAAGAATCATTGAACATCTTCTTTTAAAAAATCAACGCCAAAGTGTATAGGAAAAATGTAAAATGATCATTATCAAATAAATGGAAAGGAATGGAAATTCCAAAAGTGTCCCCAAATTTGAAAAAACGAAAACATAAAAGTCAAGACAAGAAATTTCACTCTACTCCACTTCATTAGTGTGCATCACTTCATTAGTGTGCATGCATTGCAAATCACAATAAATTGCGTCATTTAGTTGTCAAACTTGTTTCAATCAATTAACCAAATTTGTCACCTCAAAATATCTAAGATTTCATTATCTCACTACACTATAACTCTTATCTAATATTTTTAAGTCCACCACATCACCGAACCCAATCAAACTCTCATCAAATATCTAAGCTAAAAAATGAATACAATCCCTAAGATAATAAGATTGAGGCATGCCTTTAATGTAAGGCTTGCGCATTGTGATTGGTTTATTTCCCTTATTTATATGGGTAGTTAACACTTACACTCACATTCAATTTGAAAATAAAAATCCATGTTAAAATATCTAAGTTAGAAAATGAGTATAATCCAAGATTGGGGCATGCCTTTAATGTAACACTTGTGCATTGTAATTGGTTTCTTTCCGTTATTTTTATCACATAACAATGACATCGTAACTCAAGTCTTTCACTGCTTGTTGTTTGGGGATTAATATGAATTTAGATGATTTATTAAAAAATTAACAAAATTTTGTTATATAACACTACAAGATAATCAAATTTAAATTAATTGCAATAAAGTTTTAAAAGTTTATTCGTAAACAATAGTACAATACAATGATGACATTAACATACAATTTTTTTTGAAATTTTTTGTTATACTTTTGTTTCAACTTTACCATGCACAAACCTTGATACATGGAACCAAATTGGCCTTATTTCAGTAAGTGCTCACTTACTAAAGTCTTAGTATAAACAATGAATGGTATGCTTGACGTCTAGACCAAAGCATGGAATGCTTATCAGAGATCTCTAGCTACATAGTTAGCTATTAGTAGGTTACACCACACAGTGACACTAATACACATAAGATGCAATGATTCAATCCAAATACGCAAAGGCAATCATCACACACTAAGAATAACTTGCAATTTGCAAGTATTTCATTAAATCAAAATAAACATTGAATTATGAAAA
Organism: Picea engelmannii; assembly: GCA_009831015.1. Lineage (NCBI taxonomy): Eukaryota > Viridiplantae > Streptophyta > Pinopsida > Pinales > Pinaceae > Picea > Picea engelmannii. The sequence continues at coordinate 336,494 of ML788089.1, forward strand.
AATGATAAATAAATACTCATATGTGAAATGACATTGTAGAGAAATGATTTACCACCTAGTGATAAGTATTTCTTTTCATGATTATCATTCTTAAGCCAAAGCTATGAATTGACAATGGTAAGGGCATTATTCTCACATGTATATTCACTCATAAGTATACCAAATGAGCTCCTACTTTATTCGTGATTAAAAAAATATATATTAATATGTATAATTGAGTTCTAATGCCTTGATACTACAAGGATTTACTCCCTTTCTTTTCAAATTGTATAGGCCTATTACTAATTGAAGAGTCATGGTAGGAGGTCATTATTAGATGGTGGGTCCGTTCTCAAATAAGATCAAATTGCAATATCTTTATGGTTCTTTTAACCACATTAATATGGAAGTCTTCCTTGAACTACTTCAACATTCCCATTTGCCCATTTAGTGGGTACACTATTATATGAATAGCTCAAACATATTTATTCATAAGCTCGAGGAAAACCCCCAAGTACTTCTCCTTGTTTCGAGGATGGTACCCATGACAAACCCTAGAATCGTCAAGGCACAAGGCCAATCAACAACAGGGCTCAAACCATTAAAATAATATACTCATTAAGATCTCAACATCTCACTTTTGAATTGAACCTCGATAGGGAGGATAACAATCATTCCACCCAACCACCCAAACTAAACCCAATTGACATACATATAAAAACATTGTATTTAAATACATAACTGNTTTAAATAACATAATCACAATTTACATATATTGGAACAATTATATGCTACACATTAGGGTTTCTATTGATCTTATAGGTTCATATTTATTAATCAAAGTAATCAAACCTATAGTCATTTCTAAGCTACCCTTTTCATTCTTGATATTAAGGACTTACATAGTAATCTTATCAATTGGACTAAACTTGTTAAGATTATAAGCCTTTCAATATGCATCCTAAGTCCTTCAATTAACAATATATATTTATCTTTTGAATGACATAGTCAATCTTTATGAAATTTGCACATACTATATAACTCTAGAAAGGAAATATGGTATACAAAACTAATTTTCATTATACCAAAATTGAACTAAATTAACCCTTATACTCTTATGACATATTGCATGTTAAATCAACACTTCAATCACATTGAATTTACCTACTATATGATGTTAACAATTGTTGTGATCGCTGTCCTTTGCAAGGGTAAATGGAAAACACTTGGCAATTGTTTGGTAAAGTCTTGTCGAGTTTTAAATGAGGTTGTATATGGCGTGATCTTAGTCATTTATCTTAAACAAGTGTTTCCCCGATCCACCACCACCTGGAGCTAGTACCGGATCTCGATTTCAATGACAACTCAAGATTCTTACGAGGTTTGTCTGAAACCCTGAAGAAATCATTTCTCAAACCTGGTTTACTCTGCAAGAAAATTTCGTTGTGTTCAACGAGATCTCTGGAAGATTGTTGCGAAACATCTTACTGTGTAATGGTTATCCTGTGCGAGGAGATACCATGTAGGCTTACTCCACGCAAGGAGTCGCCCATTAAACCTGCTCTGTGTGAGAGGTTTCCCAGTGAGTTTGCTCTGCGCGCAGATTTCCTCTATAGGAATTATTGTTTTCAAGGAGTTGTTCATTCCTTGAAGGTTTTGCCACCATACAAATGGTTTCCATCCAGAGAACACCAAATGTTCCTCTTACTATAAGTACAATTGTATTTTTAAGTCTTTCTTCTGTTATCTATATTGTTTTTTTCGTATAGTTTTGAAGCTAACATCAAACTCTTGTTACATGTCGGTTTCAATTCTAAATGTATGCGTGTTCTCTGATGAAGGCAATATACCAGAGGACATTTCCACACTGGTAAGGGATTGTTTAACTTATGTTGGTTGCAGAAGTTTAATTCTTCAATTTTCTTCAAGTTTATCTTAGAAGAATGAACATGCACTAACAAAAATTGTTTGTTGCTTTCATTTGTGGGTCCAAACTTGAACTCATGGGCGACGTTATTCCAAACAGGTATGTGTTTTCCTCACGCTTTACTCTCCAAGTGTCGCTGCTACAAATTTCAATCTCAAGATGTATATCTGAGTTATAAATGTTCTAAGTCTCAGATTCAGAAAAAGGGTTGTAATATAACAATAGTCCTGTAAGGATTATTGTTTACGCTTCTAAGTTCCTTTCGAACAAAATTTGTAATAATTATTTTGAGTCTGGATAGAGAGCTTCGAAGTTGTTCCTTAGTAAAAACATTTACAATTACAAATGTATTGAAATTACGTTTTTCATATTGTTTTCCATTAAGAATCTATGCATCGAATTCATACCTATTTACATCTGGAAATTACTTTGTGTGTAGGAAATGTATGTATTTCCATGACTGTTATGCATATAAAGAAATTACCATTATCTCATTAAAAACAGAGACATTATACATCTCTCTTTATTTTCTTTTGACTGCTATGAGTTTATATATAACTGTCTATATGCAAAGAACCAATAAATTCGCCTATTGAGGTTGGAAAGCCAAAACCCTATCTATTGCATATGAATCATAAATGATATATACAATATACCACACAATATATAAATGCACAACTAAATTCTTACTATCTATATTCATTTTATAACTTTGTTTCCTATATTGACATTCTTATTCGAAAAATTGCAAATAAATAGAAACCAGAACTTGTGTAAATTTCGCACTGAAGAAATGGAGGCAACAACAATCTGAAGGTCGATGTTCCTCCCAACCTTAATACAAAACAACCAACACTACCTGTACTGAATACCCCCAAGCCTGATCACTAAACCACAAGGATGAAGACTATGGTTCTTATTCCTACAAAACTTCCTCTCGAATCTCATGCATTTCGATGTTATAGTATCCTCCCCATCCATGCGAGCCCCCTGCTCAATTCACGTGAAGTATTTTTATTCACTTGCCTAGGTATTTTGGTCATTAATGAGCCACCTGCTCAACTCAAACTCACACTTGAGTTTGGACCATATTTTTTGGGAAGATGTTCCTAGCACCACTTGAGTTCGACCCAAGTTCCTGCCACTTGGTCTCTTATGAAATGCCACTTGTCATTCCTCCTTGTGGGTCAAAAATCACTCATTTAACAACTACCTTCAGATTGTTATTGCCTTCTTTTATTAAATAATATTTAAAATGTATTACAATTGATTCAACCACCCTTGGTCAAACTTAAATAATTCAATAGTTCAAATGAAGAAATAAAAATAAACTCTTAATAATTCAAAAGCTGGGATATTGCATACATCCCCCCTTAAAGTTTAACATCGTCCTCGATGTTACTCAAGGTCCTTCGAGTCCTCTCTAAAAATAAATGGATATGCATCTCACATATGACTTTCCAATTCCGAAGTAGTTTCCTCGGGACTAAGGTGCCTCCACTGCACCTTTACTTGCATGATGGTATGGTTCCAAAGATTAAACTCTCTTCTATCGAGAACGTGCTCCAATTCCACTTGGAATTCTCATTCAGGTTCCACCTGTATCACATCCCAATCAACCACATGAGTAACATCACGCACAAATATTTTTTTAATAAAGAAACGCGAAAAACATTATGTACTTTTATTGAAGAAGGAAGTGCCATCTAATAGGCTACTGGCCCCACTCTTGCTAACACTTAGAAGGGTCCACAATATCTTGGAGCTAACTTAGTACAATTTCCCAGTTTCAAAGAACTTTCCTGAGTTTTACTTTTACATAAACATGATCTCCAACTTGGAACTCTCTTAGAGTTCTTTTTAAATTTGTGTAACTTTTCAGTTGGTCTTGTGCCACCTTCAAGTTATGTTGTACCTATTTCATAGCTAGTTCCATGTCTTTTAACATATCAGGACCTAACATTAATCTGTCCACCAAACTACTCGAAGAAATTGGAGTGTTACATTTCCGTCCATAAAGTATTTCATAAGGAATTAATTTCGTTGAAGCCTGAAAATGATTGTTATAAGAAAATTCAACAAGATATAAATACTCTTCCCATTTACTAGGCTTATCCATTACATACATTCTGAGCATATCTTCTAATACTTGGTTTACCCTTTCAGTCTTCCCATTTGTTTGCGGATGATAGGAAGTAATAAAGTTTAATTGGGTATGCAAAACTTTAAACAAAGCTTTCCAAAAGGTACCCGTGAACTTAGCATCTCTATCAGAAATTACAACTTTAGGCACACCATGTAATCGGAAAATTTCCTTCATAAGAGTATCAACAATATTTATAGCTTTATAAGTGGACTTACTAGGAACAAAATGTGTTGCCTTACTTAATTTATCAACAACAACCATTATCGAATCATTCTGTTTATTATTCTTAGGTAAGCCTGTTATAAAATCCATACTAATAACCTCCCATTTCCATTCTGGAATAGGTAGAGGTTGTAGTAATCCTACTGGGTGCTTGTGTTCAACTTTTACCTGCTGACATTCTAAACATCTTGCCAAATATTCTTCTACTTCACTTTTCATGTTTGTCCAATAGAATTCCTTTCTTAGCATGGTAATCATTTTCTGGTACCCAGGGTGTCCAAAATATGGCTTTTTATGGAATTCGTTCAATATTAACAATTTTATTTCATTTGAATCAAGTATGTATAATTTGTTGTTATACATTAGTAATCCATTTTTGCTTATTTTGAAATCTGATTCATTATTTTCTGCTTCACCTTCTGTTATTTTGCGTTTTAAATTTTAAATTTTTCATCCTTATCCACAATTGTTCTGATCTTTTCTTCCAAATCTGTCTCATAACTACTACTTGCAGTCATGTAGACTAAATTTTCATGACAACTTAAAGCATCTGCAACTTTATTTTCTTTACCCTTAATATGATTTATTTCGAAATCATATTCACTTAGGAAAGCTAACCATCTAGCTTGTCGAGCATTCATATTTTGCTAATCAAACAAGTATTTTAAACTAATATTATTTGACATCAGAAAAAAATTTCTTCCTATAAGATAGTGTCGCCACATCTTAAGGGCATGTATTATAGCACCGAGCTCTAAATAATGAGTAGCAAAATTCTTTTCGTGTTCTTTAAGATTTCTAGATTCGTAATCTACTACATAATTTTCTTGCATTAAAACCCCTCCTAAACCTTCTTTGCAAGCATCCTTACATACAACAAAATCTTTATAAGGATCTGCAATTTTTAGTATAGGATTAGTAGTTAGGAGGTGTTTTAATTTATTAAAACTTTCTTGACATTTTTCTGTCCAATTAAATTTTATTCCTTTCTTCTGTAATGAGGTTATAGAATATGCAATTTTTGAAAAAACCTTCAATAAACCTTCGATAATAGCCAATAATTCCCATAAAAGATCTTACGTCAGTAACGTCTTTTGGAACATGCCACGTCTTTAGGAACATGCGATTCGATTATAACTTTAATTTTATCCGGATCGACATAAATGCCTTCTTTAGAAATAACATGTCCTAAATACTGTATTTTATCTTTATAAAAGTCACATTTGTTGAGCTTAGCATATAGTTCATGTTCCCTTAACACTTGTAAAATTATTCTTAAATGTTCTTCATGTTCTTGTTCATTTTTCGAATATACTAATATATCATCAATAAAAATAATGACGAATTTATCCAAGTATTTACTTAAAATATTATTCATTAAACACATGAATGAGGTTGGAGTGTTTGTTAAACCAAAAGGAATTACTACAAACTCGTAGTGGCCATACCTTGTTCTAAAAGTTGTTTTATGAATATTTTCATCTTTTATCCTAACTTGATGATATCCAGATCGTAAGTCAATTTTAGAAAATATCGTCGCTCCTCTTACTTGATCGAATAGATCATCAATGCGAGGTAAATGATATATGTTTTTAATGGTCATTTTATTTAATTGTTGATAATCAATACACAGTCGTAAAGTACCATCCTTTTTATTTACAAAAAGTACAGGTGCTCCCCACAGAGACACACTAGGTCGGATGTACTTTTTATCTATTGATTCTTGTAATTGTATCTTTAGTTCATTCATCTCTAGGATGTTCATCCTATAATGAGCCTTTGAGACCGATACTACTCCAGGTACTAGATTTATGGTAAAATCTATATCTCTTTGTGGAGGTAATCCTAGAATTTCTTCCGGGAGTATGTCTTTAAATTCATTTAAAACAGGAAACTCTGAGATATTAATTTGTTTATTTTGTTCCCTGTCATCTATTACATGCACAACATATAATTTACAACCTTTACGCACACACTTTTTCATTTGTAATGCTGATATTTCCCGAAAAGAAACTGTTTTAGGCATTCCCTTAATATTAACAACATTACCAGTATCATATGTGCATAAAATTGTCTTATTATAACATTTTAGTATCACTCTATGTTCTTCTAACCAATTCATACCAATCAACAAGTCATAAGACCCCATAGTCAAAACATTCAAATTAGCATAGGTTTTGAAATCATTCATAATAAATTCACACTTGTAATAATTTGGGTCACCACATTCCCATCATTTCAAAGGTTCTCTTTGGGCTGTATTTCTATTATAAACAATAACTGGTTCTTTATCCTTATTCCTAGATTGATTATAAGGTTTATTACCTTTATAGTTACTCCCTTGATAACTTCGTTGATTATTTCCAAAATTCTTATTATAAAATTTTGTTCCTTTTCTATTTTGTTCAAATTTATTATACTTTTAATCTTTCCATTTGTTTACATTCTAATTTTTGTTTTTATTTTGTTCATAACTGAAATTTTCCTTCCTCATTGCTTCTTCTAAAGTTCTTGGGTTATCATATTCAATTATTTCTTTATAAACATGAGGTAGACAACTTATAAACATTGAATCTTTGGCTTTTCATCAACAATATAAGGCACATAACGCAACAAACTTAAGAACTTACTTCACAAATCCTTCATTGTCATACTTCCCAGTTTTAAATCATAAAACTCCTTAGCCTTTTCCTCGTAATACTGTTCTGACAAGTATTTTCTTTTAAAATATTTCTTAAAAGTTCTCCAAGTTACATATCGTTCTTTAATATGTTTTTTTATTTTTAAATAGCATAATCACAATTTACATATCTTGGAACAACTATATTCTACACCTTAGGTTTTCTATTGATCTTATAGGTTCATATTTATTGATCAAAGTAATCAAACCTATATTCATTTCTAAGCTACCTTTTTCATTCTCGATATTAAGGACTTACATAGTAATCTTATCAATTGGACTAAACTTGTTAACATTATAAGCCTTTCAATATGCATCCTAAGTCCTTCAAATAACAATATATATTTATCTTTTGAATGACATAGTTAGTCTTTATGAAATTCACACATACTATATAACTCTAGAAAGGAAATATGGTATACGAAACTAATTTTCCTTATACCAAAATTGAACTAAATTAACCCTTATACTCTTATGACATATTGCGCATTAAATCAACACTTCAATCACATTGAATTTACCTACTATATGATGTTAACAGTTGTTGCGATCGCCGTACTTTGCAAGGGTAAATGGAAAACACTTGGAAATTGTTTGGTGAAGTCTTGTCGAGTTTTAAATGAGGTTGTATACGACGTGATATTAGTCGTTGCTCTTAAACAAGTGTAGCCCCGATCCACCACCACCTGGAGGTAGTACCAGATCTCGATTTCAATGACAACTTGAGATGCTTAGGAGGTTTGTCCGAAGCCCTGAGGAAATCATTTCTCAAACCTGGTTTACTCTGTAAGAAAATTTCTCTGTGTTCAACGAGCTCTCTGGAAGATTGTTGTGAAGTGTCTTACTGTGTAATGGTTATCCTGTGTGAGGATCTACCCTATAGGATTACTCTATGCAAGGAGTCACCCATTAAACTTGCTCTGTGTGAGAGGTTGTCCTGTGAGTTTGCTCTTCACGTGGATTTCCTCTGTAGAAATTTTTGTTTGCAAGGATTTGTTTGTTCCTCGAAGGTTTTTCCACCATAGGAATGGTTTCCATCCAGAGAAGACCAAATGTTCCTCTTACTGTAAGTATAGTCATATTGTTATATCTGGTGGCAAGATATAAAAAAGGTAAAACATATTAAAGAACGATATGTAACTTGGAGAACTTTTAAGAAATATTTAAAAAAAAAATACTTGTCCGAACAATATTACGAGGAAAAGGCTAAGGAGTTTTATGATTTAAAACTGGGAAGTATGACGATAAAGGATTTGTGCAGTAAGTTCTTATGTTCGCTGCGTTATGTGCCTTATATTGTTGATGAAAACCCAAAGATTCAACATTTTATAAGTTGTCTACCTCCTATTTATAAAGAAAGAATTTAATTTGATAACCCAAGAACTTTAGAAGAAGCAACGAGGAAGGCAAATTTCAGTTATAAACAAAATAAAAATAAAGTTTTAATAATTCAAAATCTGGGATATTATAATAACATTATACAAATCATCATTTAGTTTGTAAAGAATGATCAAATAATATCACTTAGATTACACTAAAAAACCCCAAACTAATTACAATGAAATTAATGAAAAAAAAACCTTCGCAACTACCATTTATTTAACAATGTATCGACAAAATATTATATTTATTTATTAAGTGTGGAAGCTTATAAGTATGGAGTCAAAAGATTCTTGACATGTGAAAAATGATTATTAATAATTCATGTCAAAAGATTATTAATAATTTTTCAAATTGATTTGATCAACTTTAAATATTTAACTAATTTAATATTTTAATTCTTTAAATTATACATAATTTAATATATTAATTAAAATACTATTATAAATATTAAATAACATATCAATACCAAGGAAAATGTTGTATAAAGAAATTAAGAAAAATGAAAGTTTTTTTTTTCTCTTTTCCAAATTACAAATTTTAGTTCCTCTTATTTTAAGAATTTCCTTTTATTTTAAGAATGGTATATAATCATTACAATGAACTTGAGAGTGGGGAGGATAACAATAATTTCTCCCAACCACTCAAGCTAAATCAAATTGACAAATAAAATAAATTGGAAGAACATGGGGTGGGATTTGATCCACTTGTGTGTGCATTCTCACAAGAATTGAACCTTGCCCATTAATGAAAAATTGCCCACGCCTAAAAAAACTCTCGGCTCCTCACATGAATCCAACCCCTTTGAACTGAATATGGAAAAATTGATATTGATATGTCATATAAAATACTATGAAATTGTGAGAAAACAAAATTTTAGTGTATATTTCTGGAAATAAAATATCACATTTTTATATATTGTTACTATTTTTAGAAATATATATAGGTTAAAAATTCACTAATAAATCATATATGGTTAAATAATAGGTTCATTAAAAACAAATATGTCATAAAGTAGAATTTAAGTAATGAAAAAGGTAACAACTTTTTATGAGAGGTCTCGACTTAGTTGGTTAGAGACTGGTACTGCTCCAGGTACTAGATTTATGGTAAAATCTATATCTCTTTGTGGAGGTAATCCTGGAATTTATTCAAGGAATATGTCTTTAAATTCATTTAAAACATGAAACTCTGAGATATTAATTTGTTTATTTTCTTCCATGTTATCTATTACATGCACAACATATAATTTACAACCTTTAAGCACACACTTTTTCATTTGTGTAACGACCCCAATCGTTACGAATACATGCGACGCAAAGTAAGTGCAATTTTTTTTTTTAAAAAGCAGGACGACAATCAACCACAACAATCAATCTACACGACTTGACAACAAACACCACTTACACATTCAGGCAACAGAAAATCAACGACTCAACACACTTACACGTCATGCAACTGGATGAAACATGCGATAATCAAGGACAGATAAAAATGACTACCCTCTCGACACAATCAAGAAAACACCTACGAGCTAAAGAACAACATCAACGACGCGACACAATGGCTTCGATGACCAGTAACCAGAAAACATCTACGACGCGCAAAACCCGATACATTGAGGTGTTACACAATCCAGTACAAACATTAATTACAATGAAAAACACCCACATCAGGAAGCACAAGACTTTGGCCAGGTTATCATTTGCATCTACCCATAAGGGTGCACAATGATCCCCTCATCATGAATCATGCTGTCACACGACGATAGGCATGACAGTAACCAAGGTGCAACATGACACATCTAGAACAATAACCCAAGAAAAATTCAACACGCTAGGAGACCGAACTAATTGTCAACCACACGACAAAAATCCCAAGCACCCAATCGAAAAGTCAACAAGATGTAAGGGAAACTGACGACTATAACCTTCATACAACATGTTAAATTCCTTGCGCAAAAAACGATGGCTCTTGGAAACTTAAACAAGTTCCTATTGCTTGAATAAGAAAAAGGTCAGCTTCCAACCATTCCCCATCCCAACAAAAATAAAATAAACAAAAGACACCTCAACATTGTAATCATAAGTACAAAAATATGCCTTTTTACTATAACCGGAAGTAAATCAAATATGTTTATCATGAAAAACACTTAGACAAACATTTACAATGTACGCCAAATCCACTGCTCTCGCATTGCGATAGAGATGCACATATGCAATATGCATAAGGCAATAAGGCACAAGTAACACACCAATACATAATTTGATGTATTATAATGGGTCTCCTTCCATGACATAGTATTCAATTAAAAATACAATGACATCACTAGCAAGATGTTTATTTCCAAAGTCAAGCCGAAATGGCATAATTTAATATTAATGAATACTACGATACTCTCGAGTTTTAAGGTGACAAGCATATAGATTTGGTCAAGACTATGTTAAATACACTGCGTTAAATACATTCAAAGGGAATTAAATACGCTGACATACACATACAAAAACACTATACAATACTTATTCTTTAATTCGCTATACAATACCTACAAAATCGTTGTCAATAACTGCCAAAAAATATATTAATTGTTGTCTATAATAATTGCTATTTCAATGCTATTTTGCTGTCTGTAAATAATGCTACTTCAATGCTATTCGCTGCTATTTCAATGCTATTTTGCTACCTATTCATTAATCATTCCCTGAGTAAAAAATTATTGTTGCTGTCTATTTAAAGGAAATTCACAGAGTTAAATAAAAGACAATCGCTGAGATATATAAAAGGAAATCCCCGAGTTTAAAAACATGATATTTGGAGTCAATAGATATTAATAAAACAGTCAATTTTTACATCGTTGTCTATGGAATATTACATCGTTGTCTATGGAATATTCACTATGGAACATTGCAGTCAATAGATATGGTATAATTCGCTATCTAGAATATTACATCGTTGTCTATGGATTATTACATCGTTGTCTATGGAATATTAATAACGTAGTAATATTCTTCATCGTTGTCTATGATAATTGCAATCAATAGATATGGTAAAATCGCAATGTAATAAAGTAATAACTCTCAACCATTACACTAGTAAAAAAATGCTACCATTACACATTAAAAATGCCACCCTCTACACAGAAAATACGTCATCATTTACACAGTAACAACACCACCATTTACACAATAATAACGCCCCCATTTACACAACAAATGCACCACCATTTACACAGTAACAACACCACCATTTACATAGTAACAACACCACCATTTACATAGTAAAAATGCCCCAGTTACACAACAAATGCGCCACCATTTACACAATAACACCACCACCATTTACATAGTAAAACCGTCCCCATTTACACAACAAATGCACCACCATTTACATAGTAACAACACCATTGTTTACACAGTAACAACACCACCATTTACACAATAAAAACACCCCAATTACACAACAAATGCGCCACCATTTACACAATAACAACACCACAATTTACATAGTAAAAACGCCCCCATTTACACAACAAATGCGCCACCATTTACACAATAACAACACCACCATTTACACAGCAAATGCGCCACCATTTACACAATAACAACACCACCATTTACACAGCAAAAACACCCCAATTACACACCAAATGCACCACCATTTACACAATAACAACACCACCATTTACATAGTAAAAACACCCCCATTTACACAACAAATACACCCCCATTACGCAGTAGAACCACCACCAAGGGAACAACAAAGATGCTACCCATTACACAAAAAATAGGTGATCTTGTGGGAGACTAATGGCCTCTAAGGAATAAGGCCCTTGCCTTATTGTGTTTCCCTTAGAATCATCGTGAGCGACTGTCGCAGTCTGCCGTCATGGCATCATGGGTCTGCTTGAACTAGGTAATCGTTAACCTACAGTTCGAGCCACGACGGGAGTGCTATTATGCTGTGACAAGGCTGTTGTCCACACCTCTCCCTCAAAGTCTATGGTTGTCGTGCATGACCCCTCTACTCCACATGTGTCAGAAAGCTATCGTCAACCTGGATCATCAACGAATCATGTTAGCAATAATAATCAATCATCATAACCTCTAATCAGATGTACATATTTCATATCAACAACAATCAAACCCCAATAGTCCACTCCTTGACTCGATCCAGAGTCCAAGGGGTTTCATCGATGCCTTTGCATCCTTGAGGTCCAAAGTCCTTCACACTTAGGAGAATCTAGTCAATAGCACCTGTCTATGTAAATACACAAAATAACATATCATCATATCCATAATGCCTCATAATAATAATCAAATGACCAATAGTATAATAATCCGGATCACTTGCAAGCAAGTGTCCTCAAAGAATAAGTTCGCTCAGTGCGTACAAGAGCAGGATGTTACATACACCCCCTCTTATTTTAAACTTCATCCCAAAGTTTCATAGTATTAGTGTCAAAATAAAGTGTATCACAATATCATAAGTCTATCCATCAACAAAAATGGAAAGTGATGGCGCATATCATATGCGTCCTCCGAGGTCTCCAAGTGCGGACTATAGTTGTCCCACTGGACCTTGACCTGATCTACTGTTCGACATTGTAGCTGTTGAATGTGATGGTCCAGGATGAAGATTGGATCAACCGTGAACACACCCTCATCCGATACCTGCAAGGTACTCAAGTCAAAACATTTGTAGGATCACTAACATAATGTCTCAAATAGAGACGTGAAAGACACCGTGCATACGTCCCAAGGATCAGACAAGGATAGTCAATAGGCCATGACCCTCTCTTTTCCACAATCTCACAGGATCCCAAGAACCTAGGAGAGAGTTCAACACCCTTTCCAAACTTGATCGAACTCTTATGCGGTTTCACCCGCAAGAAGACTCGATCACCAAATTCGTAACTATGCTTGACACGGTGCGCATCGACATAACTCTTCTACCGATCCTGTGCTTCATTGATACTTTGTCTTATAGTTTGCATTTGATCATCCATTTCTTGGATCACTTCTGGTCCCACCAGGACCCTATCCTCAAGCCGATCCCAACTCAAGGCATTCGACACGGTCACCCGTAAAAAAAATTGAAAGGCGCCATCCTAATGGTGCTTTGATAACTGTTGTTATATGTGAATTATACTAGTGGAAAGAATTATTCCCAATGCTTATGTTGGTCCATCATATACATACGCAACATGTCCTCCAAGATTTGGTTTGTTCGTTCGATCTGCCCGTCTGTCTCTGGGTGACACGCAGTACTAAAGTTAAGTTGGGTTCCCAAGGCCTTTTGGAAACTAGTCCAAAACGTCCAGTAAACATCGATCCTCGATCGAATATAATCCTCTTAGGCATGCCATGCAAACTCACAATCTCACTGATGAAAACTCTAGCTATGTCAGGTGCCTGATACGTTGTACGCACATGAATAAAATGAGCACTCTTTGTCAGAGTGTCGACTACCACAAAAATCGAGTCATGTCTCCTTTCCATCAGTGGCAATCCAACAATGAAATCCATTGAAATGACCTTCCATTTCGATTCTGAAATAGCGTGTGGCTGTAGTAATCCTGTTGGATGTCTATGTTCAGCCTTCACCTACTGACATTCTAGACATCTTGCCACGTAGTTGAATATGTCTGCCTTCATTCCTTTCCAGAAGAATAAGGGTTTAAGGTTTTCCCTCATCTTCATGATTCCCGGGTGAGCCATGTACACTACTCTGTGAGCCTCGCTTAGGATCAAAATCCTCATCTCGTTGTTCAGTGGTACGTAAATTCGATTTTTAAATCTCAATAATCCGTCGTCGTCAAACATAAATCCTTCACATATTGGTACCATCATTGTGTTATGTTCGATAAAATACTTGACCTCTTTGTACCAGTCATCGTCGCGCCATAAGGTTAGAATATTTTCACATAGATTCTTCTGAAGAGGTATCACCGAAAATATGCACGGTCTCCGACTCAACACATCAGCCACTCTGTTCACTGTTCCCTTTATGTAAGTAATCTTGATATCGTACTCTCTAAGAAATTCTGACCAACACCATTGTCACGCGTTCAAGTCTCTTTGCGTAAGGATGTGTTGTAGTCCACAGTGGTCCATTTTTAGTTCAAATTTCCATCCAATAAGGTAGTGTCTCCAAACTCTCAAGGCATAAACAATGGCTAAAAACTCCAAATCATGCGTTGCATAGTTCTCTTCATGCCTTCTCAACTTCCTCGAGATATAAGCGATCACTCGACCGTCTTTCATCAAGACTCTGCCTAAGCCTTCATTGGATGTGTCAATGCATACCAAGAAGTCCACATCCATGTCAGGGACCTAGTAATGGTGCTGTCGTCAATAGATCCTTGAGCCTCTGAAATGCTTCAGTGCATTTCTTGGTCCAAACAAACTTCTTGTTCTTCTTCTATAATTTCGTAATCGGATTTGCTATCTTCGAAAAACCCTCGACCAACCGTCGATAGTATTCCACTAAAACTATGAAGCTACGCACTTCTGGGACATTCATTGGCCCAGGCCTTCCATAATAGCCTCAACCCTTGCTAGATCCACAATGATACCTTTGTCGAAAATGACATGCCCTAAGTAGTGAATATTCAATTGATAAAATGAGCATTTAGACAATTTCCCATAAAATTATTTCTCTCGTAGACACTGTAGTACCAAGCGCAAGTGCTCGTCATGCTCTTCCAACATCCGAGACTAAATCAGATATCGTCAATGAATACTTGGATGAACTTGTCCAAGTATTCGTGGAACACCCGTTCATCAAACTCATAAATACCCCTGGGGCATTCGTTAGTCCAAACGATAAAACAATAAGCTCGTAATGCCCAAACCTAGTCTTAAAGGCAGTCTTAGGGACGACATCCTCCTTCATCCGTAACAGGTGATACCCTGATCTCAAGTCGATCTTTGAAAACACCACCGCACCTTTCATCTGATCAAACAGATCATAAATCCTTGGCAAAATATATTGATTCTTGATTGTTGCCTTGTTCAACTGACGGTAGTCAATGAAAAGTCTCCACAACCCATCCTTCCTTCGAATGAAAGTAACGGGCACACCCCATGGTGACAGACTAGGAAGTATAAGTCCCAGGTCCAACAACTCCTTCAGTTGCATTTTCAACTCCTGTAACTCTAGAGCCGATATCCGATAAGGCGTTCTTGCTATCGGTTCAGTTCCCAATTTTAGGTCTATGCTAAATTCCAATTCCCTCTCTAGTGGCATCCTAGGTAACTCCTCAGGGAAGACGTCCACAAACCATCTCACCACTAGAAGGTGTTGTATACCTTCCGCTACTCCCTTCTTGTTTTAACACAAGGATCACATAAAGCTTACATCCCTTGCACATGCTCTTTCGTAGTTACAAGGAAAAGATGAACCTCAGGGAAACTCCCTAGTTCTGACCTACAATCACACGTCTCTGCCCCTCATCAATGACCAAGATCAACCGTTTTGTCTTACAGTTGAGTATCGCCTCATACGATTCCAACCAGTCCATACTGATCACGATGTCGTAAGATCCTAAGATCATGACGTACAAGTTGGCCCTAGTGACAACTCTCCCAGGTTAAGGCTACAACCTCTAACCTTCCCTCCAACCTTCTGTTTGGCTTCCGAAGCCATCTCTACAAAGTTAAACTCATCATGTTCGATTTCCTTTACCTTAATTCTTTTTAGCGCTGCACCAGAAATGAAACTCTATGTAGCACCAGGATCTATCAAAATACTAAGGGTCTCGTTAGTGACGATAAGGAGTCCGTTGTTGAGGCGCTGGTCGTCGAGGTGTAGTGAAAGTGGATCCTCTCTGGAAGCCATGATATACTGGTGAATGTCTAGTTGGTGTCTGAATCTGCTACACACCAGATGACACCTGCCCCGCAGGTCTCACTGGATTCCTGCTCTGAACCCCGTTGATAAGCTCCTCCTCTACTATGAGGGCCTTATGAACAACCTCATGCAAGGTTTGAGGCATCAAAATTTTAACCTTTGCCCGAATGCAGTCATTAAATCCAAACACAAACCTGTTGACCTTAAGTTTCTCGGTATTCAAGTGCTGAGCATACTGAAGCAACTCCAAAAATGGGCCTCGTACTTGGGCACCGTATGACCACCCTGTTGCAAGGTGTTGAACTCGTTGAGCTGAGGCTCATTAAATTCCGTAGAAATATACCTCTACTGGAACCATTCCTTGAACAGTTCCCAGACACGTCTTTGATGACCATGTTCAAAAGTGGCAGGAGCGTCTTCCATCATAGAAGAGCTCTCCCCTTCAGTGGAAATACCACCATGCATACCTTCATGTTGGAGGTATAGTCGTGAAGTGAAAATCACATCGCCATATTCTCCAACCATTCCTCGGTGGCTGCACCATCTGGGGCACCAAAGAACTCAGGAAATTTGACCTTCTCGAGTTCGCGGTGAATACTAGCAGTACTGGCTGGGTGCGCCGTGGACCCTTAGGGTACATGCTCCCTGGCCTCATCTCAATACAGATGGTGAATCAAAGCCTCTGACAATATCTGGAAGGACCTTGTCAGACCATCATCAACCCTTACAATAATCGAATCCAGCCCGAGGGCTTGTTCTTCCCCCCTGAGGGTTAGACTCTGAGGGTGCAGGCACCTCTAGAGGCATCACACCTCCTTCCACGACACCATGCCGTGAATGTTTGTGGCGTCCTCTAATTGAGATCACTGCATGGACACGTTAAAGTTTTAATTAGCGCTAGGTTAATACTCAAGGGTTTACTGTAGTGGAAATCCTAGCGATCCATAGTCGCAGGGTTGAACCCGCTTTGATACCATATGTAACGACCCCAATCACTATGACTACATGTGACGCAAAGAAAGTGAAATTAAAAAAAAAAAAGCAAGACGACAATCAACG
>ML788089.1:353748-373752 GCA_009831015.1 Picea engelmannii
TCAGGCAACAAACAATCAATGACTCAACACACTTGCGCGTCATGCAACTGGACGAAACATGCGATAATCAAGGACAGATAAAAATGACTACCCGACCGACACAATCAAGACAATGCCTATGAGATAAAGAAAAACATCAACCACCTGACACAACAACTCTGATGACTAGTAACAAGAAAACCTCTATGACGCACAAAACCCGATGCATTGAGGTGTTGCACAATCTGGTACCAACATTAATTACAATGACAAACGCTGATCCAGATTATTTTCAGCACAAAATGAGATTGGAGATATAATAAAGAAATGCACAGAGATATCGCAGATATTCAATAATATAACAGAAATGTATCAGAGATGCAACCATAAACACAGATATACAATAATACACTATTTCTATTAATGAAAGAAATGTACAAAGACTGTAAAAATACAGAGTGAAAGACTCGCTAGGATGGTGGCAGCTTATCTCTGAGAAGAGATGTGACGGCTACTCGCATTCGCAAGAATATGATTACTATGAGGCTCTGAAGGCCTTTTTACAATAAATAGGAATTCCAAAAACCCTAGACATCCAAAAACCTAACCCTAGGAGATGAAGTGCCAAAAGTCATGTGGGCCCCGTTTGGGTGAGTTAGTACATCAACTTCCCGGGGTTGTAACGTTTGCATACGATCTCCGTTTTAGGCGTATGATAGCTCGTTGAAAAGGTATCATCAAAGAGATTCATTTTTGGGGATCAATCATGCCTTCAAATATCATTGAGAACCTATATCTCAAAAAACCTTCATTTGGGCCCTCAAAATGGCCCCAGAAGTTAAAAACTGCTAAAAATAGCAAATTGTCAAATTTGCCATAAAACTATTTTGAGCCAGTCGAAAAAGGTGGGTGGCCACTGATATCCACCTGGATCAAATGCCCACATTGGGAAGCATAAGAATCCAACCAGGTTATCATTAGCATCTACCCATAAGGGCGTGTAATGATCCCCTCATCAGAAATCATGTTGTCACACGACGATAGGCGTGACAGTAACCAAGGTGCACCACGACACATCTAGAACAACAACCCAAGAAAAATTCGACACGCTAGGAGACCAAACTAACTGTCAACCACATGAAAAAAATCCCAAGCACCCAATCGAAAAGTCAACAAGACGTAAGGGAAACTTACGACTATAACCTTCATATAACACGTTAAATTTCTTGCGCAACAAACGATGGCTCTTGGAAACTTAAACATGTTCCTACCGCTTGAATAAGAAAAAGGTCATCTTCCAACCATTCCCCATCCCAACAAAAATAAAATAAACAAAAGACGCCTCAACATTGTAATCAAAAGTACATAAAGATGCCTTTTTACTATAACCGGAAGTAAATCAAATATGTTTATCATTAAAAACACTTAGACAAATATTTACAACATACGCCAAAGCCACTGGTCTGGCATTGTGATAGAGATGCACAGATGCAATATGCATAAGGCAATAAGGCCCAAGTAACACACCAATACATAATTTGATGTATTATAACGGGTCTCCTTCCATGACATAGTATTCAATTAAAAATACAATGACATCACTGGCAAGATGTTTATTTCCAAAGTCAAGCCAGAATGGCATAATTTAAGATTAATGAATACTACGATACTCTCGAGTCTTAAGGTGACAAGCATATAGATTTGGTCAAGACTATGTTAAATACGGTGCGTTAAATACATTCAAAGGCAATTAAATACGCTAACATACACATACAAAAACACTATACAATACTTATTCTTTAATTCGCTATACAATACCTAAAAAATCGCTGTCAATCACTGTCAATAAATATATTAATTGTTGTCTATAATAATTGTTACTTCAATGCTATTTCGCTGCTTGTAAATAATGCTACTTCAATGCTATTTGCTGCTATTTCAATGTTATTTTGCTTCCTATTCATTAATTATTCGTTGAGTCAAAAATTGTTGTTGTTGTCTATTTAAAGGAAATTCATAGAGTTGAAAAAATGATAATCGCTGAGATAAATAAAAGGAAATCCTTGAGTTTAAAACATGATATTTGCAGTCAATAGATATTAATAACACAGTCAATTATTACATCGTTGTCTATGGAATAATTCGCTATGGAATATTATATCGTTGTCTATGGAATATTTGCTATGGAACATTGCAGTCAATATATATGGTATAATTCGCTATCTAGAATATTACATCACTCTCTATGGATCATTACATCGTTGTCTATGGAATATTAATAACGTAGTAATATTCTTCATCGTTGTCTATGATAATTGCAGTCAATAGATATGGTAAAATCTCAATGTAATAAAGTAATAACTCTCAACCATTACACCAATAAAAAAGCGCTACGATTAGACATTAAAAACGCCACCCTCTACACAGTAAATACGCCATAATTTACACAGTAACAACACCACCATTTACATAGTAATAACGCCCCCATTTACACAACAAATGCGCCACCATTTACACAGTAACAACACCACCGTTTACACAGTAACAACACCACCATTTACACAGTAAAAACCCCCCAGTTACACAACAAATGCGCCACCATTTACACAATAACACCACCACCATTTACACAGTAAAAACGCCCCCATTTACACAAAAAATGCACCACCATTTACACAGTAACAACACCACCGTTTACACAGTAACAGCACCACCATTTACATAGTAAAAACGCCCTAGTTACACAACAAATGCGCCACCATTTACACAATAACAACACCACCATTTACACAACAAAAATGCCCCCATTTACACAACAAATGCGCCACCATTTACACAATAACAACACCACCAGCTACATAGTAAAAACGCCCCAGTTACACAACAAATGCACCACCATTTACACAATAACAACACCACCATTTACACAGTAAAAACTCCCCCATTTACACAACAAATACGCCCCCATTACGTAGTAGAACCACCACCAAGGGCACAACAAAGACGCTACCCATTACATATAAAATACGAAGGCATTCAAGTATAAGTTTGTTGTTGTTCAAGTGTAAAAATGTAGGTATTCAAGGTAAAATTTTCGTTGTTATTCAAGGAATTAATTTACTGTTATTCAAGTGTAAAAACACAGTCAATATATATAAATTAAAATGTTGTCATTCACATTTTAATAACGTTGAGATTTTACCAATCAAGAGATGGGAACTGTCATTAAAATCGCAGAGAATAAAATGCCATCCAAAACGTAGAGGTGATGCTAAAAATGTAGAGAGTATTAAGTTGTTCGCAGAGATAAATGATAAGAAATACGTAGAGATGCTCAAACACGAGAAGGCACAAAGACAATCATTCAACCATGAATCAATCAATCATAGGGATAAGTAAGGGATAGATAGCTGGGCAAAAATTATCCTTCGCTCATCATCCATGCACAGAAAAGCAGGGCATTAGAATCTATCTTTAAACATCGAAGTGACGACTGTCGATTCGACTCCTAGCCGACTGCTCATGCATGGACTGATGACCTAGAGATAAGGGTGGAAGATAAAGCACAATCTCTTCATAATAATCATTAAAACCCACATAGATAAGTCAATGAAATCAGAAGTTGGATTCACCAAAGGAAATCCATTCAGAAAACAACAAGCAAGGGGATTACAATACCGCGGGAATATAGGTGCAAGACAACGCATGGAAATGAAATCTTAAACCAAGCACTGAGAAAATAACATGTGTAAATTTAATTTCATTGCAAGTAACAATTTAAACCGGCGTACCTTAGCCAAACGCGAATGCTCCGTAGTTTCTGTCCCATGCGCACTCCATCCAGCTCCCACTTGTCGATCGATGTGACCTCACCGATACCTCCCAGCCAATGCTAGGGGTACTCTTCTT
The DNA here is from genome assembly GCA_009831015.1 of Picea engelmannii. Classification (NCBI taxonomy): domain Eukaryota; kingdom Viridiplantae; phylum Streptophyta; class Pinopsida; order Pinales; family Pinaceae; genus Picea; species Picea engelmannii. Next base: position 357,637 of record ML788089.1, read on the forward strand.
CCCCCTGAGCCCCCTGATCCGCAAAGGGGCCACACACACTATACCAAAGAACAACTAGCACCCATCTCACCTCGCAAGGTTGAGCTACCACACGTTACCTGAGCTGGGTATCCCAACTCCCACAAGATAAGTTCAGTCAAGACAAAAATTCAGCATCGTAACATTACACATCAATATGAGATCCATACTCCTCCTCCTCCATCCTTTTTATAGAGTTTTTAAGTGTTTTCTTTCCCAAATTCTCATTTAATTTCTTTTTCATTAATTTAATCAGAAAAACCTCCCCCATACACATGTCACCCATCCCCCTAGTTGCACCAGAAAATTAATTTCATTATTTATTTAATTATTCATATTTCCCTCACCCACCTAAAAGCATTCCTAAAAACGCTCCTTGGTGTCCCAATATTCCCTTACAAATCTTAAATGACTTACACCTTACTAAATTCTTAGTAGAGTTCAAAAATAGCAAGTTCCCAAGGCAAGATTCCTTACTAATTTAGACATTCTGTTTTTTCTTTATGTTTCCCCTTTTTCCCTTAGTTTCCTATTTCTTTTAAGTTTCCCTCTTTTCCCTTTTTAGCTAAAACTCAATTTAGCAAGTGTAGAAAAATAACCTTTTTCCCCTTTTTCTTTTTAATTGAAAATTTAATTAACATATGTAGATAAAACAATCATTTCCCTTTTTAAAATTTTAATCCCCCAATATAATTTGATTTTAATAAATTAATTGAATTTCTTACCCCCTTCTTGTTACATGTTTAATTGTGATTATTACTTTTGACCACATGTGTTACTTAGACCTAGATTTTAATTTCAGTAGGTTGGTAGACATTTTTATTAGGGAAAAAATATTTTTAAATTTTACTTGTCACATCATTTGTTTTAAGGCCTTCTAGGTTTATTCACTTACCAGTTAAAAATGCGATGTGCCCTTCATGATGCACTAGATACTCCAAGGGTGCCACTCGCCTCTTTCCGTCTTCCTTGCACGACGTGCCCTTCAGGATGAATTGCATGCTCCAAGGGTGCCACTCACCTCTTTTTGTTTTCCTTACGCGACGTGCCCTTTAGTATGCACTACGTGCTCCAAGGGTGCCACTTGCCTCTTTCCATTTTCCTTGCACGACGTGCCCTTCAGGACGCACTACGTGCTCCAAGGGTGCCACTCGCCTCTTGACTAACTTGGTAGACATCAAAAACCACTGGAGTCAATACTTCGCTAGGTGATCTTGTGGGAGACTAAGGGCCTCTAAGAAATAAGGCCCTTGCCTTATTGCGCGCCCCTTAGAATCATAGTGAGTGGTTGTCATAGTTTGCCCTCACGACATCGTGGGTCTTCTCAAACTAGGTAATCATTAAACTACAATTCGAGCCACGATGAGAGTGCTAGTAGGCTGTGGCAGGGCTATTGTCCACACCTCTCCCTCAAAGTCTCTGCTTGTCGTGCGTGACCCCTCTACTCCACATGTGAGTCTGGTCGGCAAGCTATCGACAGCCTGCATCATCAACGAATCATGTCAGCAATAATAATTAATCATCATAACATCTAATCAGATGTACATATGTCATATCAACAACAATCAAACCCCAATAGTCGACTCCCTGACTCGATCTGAAGTCCAAGGGGTTTCATCGATGCCTTTGCATCCTTGAGGTCCAAAGTCTTGCACACTCAGGAGAACCCATTCAATAGCACCTATTTATGTAAATACATAAAAATAACATATCATCATATCCATAATGCCTCATAATCATAATCAAATGACCAATAGTATAATAATATGGATCACTTGCAAGCAAGTGTCCTCAAAGAATAAGTTCGCTCAGTGTGCACAAGAGCGGGATGTTACAATTTGTAATGCTAATATTTCCCGAACAAAAATTGTTTTAAGTATTTCCTTAATATTAACAACATTACTAGTATCATCTGTGCATAAAAATGTCTTATTATAACAATTTAGTATCACTCTATATTCTTCTAACCAATTCATATCAATCAACAAGTCATAAGAACCCAGAGGAAAAATGTTCAAATCAACATAGGTTTTGAAATCATTCATAAGAAATTCACACATGCCAACAAATTCAGTTACTTTCCTTTTTGTACCTGTAGAAAGATGAAATAACCATGACTCTTCAAATTTGTTTTTCTGTAATTTGCACATCTTCACAACTCTACGTGAAATATAACTTAAATTAGCACCAGGGTCAATCGAAATAGAGATTGGTTCATTATTTAGCGTACCTTCTACTTCCACCATAGAATTTTGATGATCTGCTTGTCTATTTTCTTTAAATGTGTTGAACCTACACATAATAGATCTAGCTAAACAATAATACACACATTTGCAGAGATAATTGGAGAAAGAAGAAGAAGGAGAGAAAAGAATGGAAGAATTCTCATTAACCGTTATGAATAATGAATAATTTACACATGATATACTCTGTATATCTCAATGAGTTTGACTTGAGGATAACCAAGTCGCCATAGTGGTGGTCTAGAGTGATATGGACACACACCAACAGTTACGGGAGTGAACTGCCACCTATTCTAGTCTCTCAGGCAGTTACAGGAGTGAACTGCCACCTAGTTGAGTTAACTAGTCAACTAGTCTTCAGTTCACTGACTGAACATAGAATAGTGAGGAGTTAACTCAGGGAATCAAGGCTAATGTGCCACTTTGGTGATGATCCCAATGTTGCATGGTGATGATCCCAATGCAACATCTAAACTCAACTCAACTAGTCAAACTGAAGTGTCAACTGAAAGAGAATATTCTTGAGGTGGAATATTCTCCCTTAAAATATAGGAGACTGGATAATGACTAATTATGAATAATAAACAAGGAATAACCTTAGGAAAAAGAAATCCTAGGTGTGTGTGAAGTAACTCCAACACGCCCCCTGAACATCACTATGGTGAAAATAAAGATTGGGTCTCGGCAACGAGGCCATGTTTGGTACCCAAATACAAAAATAAAGTGAGGAAAGAGGGGAAACCTCATGGGAAACCCCCCCCCTCAAGGTACAATGCATGTAAAAAGAAGAACTACAGTTGCTAGGCAACTGTGTCCTTCACTCCAAGACAACCTCCCAGAGAATGGAATTTTTGCTCAGTGAAGGTATTGGTGAAAATGTATGCCGTTTTTTCTACTGAAGGATAGAACTATAAGTTGATGATCCCCTCATGTACTAAGTCCCAGATGTAGTGCATGTGGATCTTGATGTGCTTCGTCCACTGCCTTTGAACTGGATCTCGACAGAACTTCAGAGTGCTCTGGTTGTCACACTAGATGACGATCGACCGATGAAACTGAATGCCCAACTCGGTGAGAAAATGTTGTAGCCACATAGCCTGAATGGTTATGTTAACTACCCCTCTGTACTCTGCCTCGACTGAAGATAGAGAAATGGCAGCTTGCTTCTTTCTCGACCAATAGATAGGCCCGAAACCAAGACTGAGTGAGTAACCAGATGTGGAATTGCGATCAATGCTATCGCCAACCCAGTTAGAATTAGTAAACCCGATGAGATATAATGTAGACTATGCTGCATAATGAATCCAAAAGGTGATGGTGCCCTGTACGTATTGAAGGATATGCTTTGCAGCTTTCCAATGTAGCTCATGCGGCTCTTGCATGAACCTGGAAACTGTGCCAACTGCATATGAAAGGTCTAGTCTGGAGTGTGTGAGATACAACAAGCTCCCCAGTAGCTGTCTGTACAGTGTGTTGTCAACCAATGGAGTCTCCCCTCCATCCTCAAGTTTGACTCCTGATAGGAAATGAGTCAGAGCAGACTTGCAGTCTATCATGTGAAATCTCTCAAGGAGATCTTGTGCATACTTGGCCTCAGACAATTTGATGCCTGATGCATCCTGACTGATCTCGAGTCCAAGGAAGAAGTGTAGCGGACCCATGTACATCATCAAAAACCTGTCATGTAGAATCCTCTTGACTGCAGCAATCATTGAAGTCAAGCACCCGGTGATCAACGAATCATCGACATATAGAACTAAAAGTAGAAGTGAATCAACCGTCCTGAGCATGTAGACATTCGGGTCTGATTTACAACATAAAAAGTTCTGTGACAACAGGTAGGAGTCCATCTTGGCATACGATGCCCTCAGAGCCTACTTGAGGCCATAAAGTGACTTCTTCAGTCGATAGACCAAAGATGAGTCCTGCATAAATCCCTGGGGCTGCTCCATGTAGATATCCTCAGAGAGATCAACATGAAGAAATGCATTCTTCACGTCCATCTGATGGAATTCCCATCCCTTGGCTGCTGCAATGGCAAGGGCCAATCGAATGGAATCCATCTTCGCTACTGGAGTGAAGGTCTCATTATAGTCAATACCATGAACTTGTTGAAAGCCTTTGGCAACAATCCTGGCTTTGTATCTGCTAATCTGTCCATCTTCTGCACTCTTGGTCCTGTAGATTCATTTGCATCTGACAAGTTTCCTCCTAGACGGAAGGGGAACCAGATCCCAAGTTTGGTTCTCGAGGAGGGAGTTTTACTCCTCCTGCATGGCGGATTCCCAAAAGGGATTTCCAGCAGCCTTGCCATAAGACTGTGGATCTGAAGACTAAACCAAGAAAATATGTCTAGAAGGAAATGGTTCAGTGGCAGTGAGTGAAAAATGAGGCTCATCGAAATTAGATCGAGTCCTCCTAGTATCGCCTGGATAACCTACGAGATCCCCTGCATCCTGAAGAGTAGTTTGTGCCCACTTGGGCCTCTGCTCTAGCTCTGCAACTACATATGGATGCTCTAACTCTGCATCTGACTGTACTGACTCTGAATCAGAATCAGAATCATTTGAGTCCTCTAAATCAAAACTCTCATCTAAAGAAGAGTCAACATGTGCATGCTCATCATCTCAGACAGGTGGAAGAGTGAAGGTGTCTGCATGCGGCTGCTGAGGTACATGCGAGACACTTTCCTCAAATTGGACACTACGCTCAATGATGAGCCAATCCAAGGAAAGATCAATAAGCCGATATCCCTTCACACCACCAGGGTATCCAACAAAAATGCACTCAGTGCTCTGTGGATCAAGTGCCTTCCTATTTTCAGAGGGAATCCGGGCCCATGCATGAGAACCAAAAATGCGAAAGTGGGTCACTTCCGGTTTGAGGCCGCTCCAAACCTCGTAGGGGGTCTTATGCTTGACGAATATTTGGGAAGATCTGTTTTGGATGTATGTTGCACAGTTAAGTGATTCGGCCCATAGTCTCTGTGGTAGTGACTTTGCATGCAACATGTAAGCTACCATCTCCTTTAGAGAGCGGTTTTTCCGTTCAACAAATCTGTTTTGCTGCAGAGTATAGGGAGTTATGTGTTGCAACTGAATCCCTGCCTCATGGAAAAGATTATGGATCTCATGATTCACATACTCTCCCCTGTTATCAGTTCGAAGACTTTGATCTTCTTTTTGGACTGTGTCTCAACCAAAGCTTTGAAATCTTTGAGGTGTTGAAAGACCTCAGATTTTTTCCTGAGAAAGTAGATCCATGTAAAACGTGAGAAATATTCAACAAAAATGAGAACAAACCTCTCTTTCCTGATCGATGGATGCAAAAAAGGACCCATGAGGTCACTGTGGATCAGATCTAAAGGCGCGGAAGCTCACTGAGACTTTCCCTTGTCGAATTTCTCTTGAGGGTGTTTTCCGAGAACACATCTCTCACATACTCCCTTGGAGAAATGGATGTCTGGTAGACCATCAACTAATCTATGCTTGCTAAGCTGTTGCATGTATCTGAAATTCAAATGTCCAAACATTTTGTGCAATATCCTACTACTTTCATCAGCATGAGTAAGCAGTAAAGCAGAATCAGGTTCAATGAATTCAAAAAATGTATGCAATCTAGACTGATGATTTACCTCACCGATTGCAACCCTGGAGTTGGTTTTCATGTCGTAGATGTCCACATAATTTGGTGTGAATACGACTCTCTTTTTGGTGTCGGAATTCGTCATCTGATACATAGAGAGAAGGTTGACAAAAAGCTTGGTAACATGCAACACATTCTCGAAACTTTCGTTGGTGAGTTCAATCCTTCCTTTGCCAGCGACTTTGACAAAAGAGTTGTCCCCCATAAGAATGGGAGGACATTTGCATGCATCCAAAGAAGAATATAATGATTCTGAGGCAACCATGTGATGTGATTCTCCTGAATATACGATCCAAGCATCGAGAGAGGAGTTGATGGCAATCAAGCCATGGCTAGAATTTTCTTTCTTGGAATTCAGATCTTTTGGCTTCTTCTTCTCTGCACCCTCGAGGATGCGATCTACAAGGTTGTTTTGATGAAGTATTTGAGACATTATATCTATTTGTTTTTGCATGCATTCCGATTCCGAATGGAATGCTTTGTGACAATATGTGCATTTCTCTCCTTTTCTTCCCTTTTCTCCTTTGGATCCGGAGGCATCAGTGAAGGGTTTTGTGTACCCTTCCTTCTTAGTATGCGCATGAGATTTCTGCTTATATTTATCTTTAGATTTATGATATTTGTGGCTGCCATCATGCACAATGAGTGCATTAGCCCTTGGGCCTTTGATTGTGCCCATGTTGATGAGATTGGTTTGCTCTTGTGTCAAGGATTCGATAAAGTCCTCAAGAGAAGGCATCTTCTAGGTGGATCCATTGGTGAATCTGACAGTATGGAATGTGTATACGAATACAGAGAATTCAGGTCCAATCTTGGAGAGAATGGTGAGAACCATTTGTTTCTCCTCTACCGATTTATCAACCCCGCAAGCTTTGAGTTGCGACAATAAATCCTTGAATTTTGTAAAGAAATATTGGATATTTTCGAAGCTTTTTGGATCCAATGTGAGCAGCTCCCCCTCCAACATGTGTCCCGTCATCTCATCCTATTTTCCAAAGAGCCCTTCCAATATTTTCCAGGCTTCATTGGGAGTCTTACAGGAAGATATGTGAAAAAGGAGATTGGGAGAGATAAGACTACAAATTGTTCCGAGTGCCTCATCCATGCGATTTAAGTACTTGGATTTTTCTATGGCTGATGTCGGCTCTATATCTGTATTCATGGTTAACCTATACAACCCTCTGGATCAGAGATATATGGCTATTTTATCCTTCCATGCAAAATAGTTGTAAGGTGTAAGAATGAATTCTTTTTGGAATTCCATCTTTCCGTTGTCTTCAATCTTTTGTACCTACAATTTTTTTTTGGTGTAGATTTTGCTTAACAATCTGTTGGCTCTGATACCATGTAAATGTGTTGAAACTACACAGAATATATCTAGATAAACAATAATACACACATTTGCAGAGATAATTGGAGAAAGAAGAAGAAGGAGAGAAAAGAATGGAAGAATTCTCATTAACCGTTATGAATAATGAATAATTTACACATGATATACCCTGTATATCTCAATGAGTTCAACTTGAGGATAACCAAGTCACCATAGTGGTTGTCTAGATTGATCTGGACACACACCAATAGTTATGGGAGTGAACTGCCACCTATTCTAGTCTCTCAGGCAGTTACGGGAGTGCACTGCCACCTAGTTGAGTTAACTAGTCAACTAGTCTTCAGTTAACTAACTAAACATAGAGTAGTGAGGAGTTAACTTAGGGAATCAAGGCTAATGCGCCACTCTGGTGATGATACCAAGGCAAGGTATAATTATCATGATGATGATCCTAATGTTGCATGGTGATGATCCCAATGCAACATCTAAACTCAACTCAACTAGTCAAACTGAAGAGTCAACTGAAAGAGAATATTATCCCCTAAAATATAGGATACTGGATAATGACTAATTATGAATAATAAACAAGGAATAACCTTAGGAAAAATAAATCCTAGATGTGTGTGAAGTAACTCCAACATTTTCCAATGCTGCGCTGATTTTTGGAATGTTCCTTGCAATTTCTTCAATTGTAGAAGCTTCACGAACAATATGCGACTAATACTCATGAATATGGGTCATATATTAATGAATTAATCTATGCAGTTAATCCCAAAAATAATATCTAATATGTTTCACTACGGAATCCCCTCTATGCTTAAATAATAAGAGTGAAGGGAGCTCTAACTAGATAATTCATAAGGCACAATACTTGCTAATGTTTTGAAAATGGGGGTAGCAAGCTAAGTGGGTTTGATTGTGGATAAAACTCCATAGTTAAGCACACTTGAGCCAGAGGTGTCTTGGGATGGGTGACCACCTGGGAAGTCCTGGTTACCGGGTGCAAGCCCTGGAAGTGATGATTGATGCTATGCAATTCATTTCGTTGGTTTCAATCCCACTTCTTCACCCCTGTTAGCATCACCAGATGCAATGAGTGCTAAGTGGACTATTCAAATCATGAGAATTATTGGTCAATTGTGACTAATACTCATGGATATGGGTAATATATTAATGACTTACTCTACGCAGTTAATCCCGAAAATAATATATAATATGTTGCACTACGGAAGCCCCTCTATGCTTAAATAATAAGAGTGAAGGGAGATCTAACTGGATAATTCATAAGGCACAATACTTGGTAAGGTTTTGCAAATGGGGTAGCAAGCTAAGTGGGTTTGATTGCGGAGAAAACTCCACAATTAAGCGCGCTTGAGCCAGAGGCGTATTGGGATGGGTGACCACTTGGGAAGTCCTGGTTATCGGTTGCAAGCCCCAGAAGTGATGATTGATGCTATGTGATTCATTTCTTTGGTTTCAATCCCGATTCTTCACCCCTATGAGCATCACCCGATGTAATGAGTGCTAAGTGGACTATTCAAATCATGATAATTATTGGTCAGTTGCGACTAATACTCATGGATATGGGTCATAGATTAATGACTTACTCTACGTAGTTAATCCCCAAGACAATATCTAATATGCAAGTTGTTGTTGTTTTTCTTCTTGAACGGATAGTCCTTGTAATAATGTGGGTCACCACATTCCCAACATTTCAAAGGTTCTCTTTGGGCTGTATTTTTATTATAAACAGTAACTGATTCTTTATCCTTATTCCCATATTGATTATAAGGTTTATTACCTTTATAGTTACTCCCTTGATAACTTCGTTGGTTATTTCCAAAATTCTTATAACTTGATAACTTGATAATTTTGTTCCTTTTCCTTTTTGTTCAAATTTATTATGATTTTTATCTTTCTAGTTGTTTACATTTTGATTTTTGTTTTTATTTTGTTCATAATTGAAATTTTCCTTCCTCATTGCTTCTTCTAAAGTTCTTGGGTTATCATATTCAATTATTTCTTTATAAACGGGAGGTAGACATCTTATAAAACGTTGAATCTTTGACTTTTCATCAACAATATAAGACACATAACACAACAAACTTAAGAACTTACTTCATAAATCCCTCATCGTCATACTTCCCATTTTTAAATCATAAAACTCCTTAGCCTTTTCCTCGTAATAATGTTCTAACAAGTATTTTCTTTTAAAATATTTCTTAAAAGTTCTCCAAGTTACATATCGTTCTTTAATATGTTTTACCTTTTTTAATATGTTTTTTTTTTTTTTAAATAGCATAATCACAATTTACATATCTTCGAACAATTGTATGCTACACCTTAGGGTTTCTATTGATCTTATAGGTTGATAATTTACATATCTTCGAACAATTGTATGCTACACCTTAGGGTTTCTATTGATCTTATAGGTTGATATTTATTGATCAAAGTAATCAAACCTATAGTCATTTCTAAGCTACCCTTTTCATTCTTGATATTAAGGACTTACATAGTAATCTTATCAATTGGACTAAACTTGTTAACCTTATAAGCCTTTCCGTATGCATCCTAAGTTCTTCAATTAACAATATATATTTATCTTTTGAATGACATAGTCGGTCTTTATGAAATTCATGCATAATATATAACTCTAGAAAGGAAATATGGTATACGAAACTAATTTTCCTTATACCAAAATTGAACTAAATTAACCCTTATACTCTTATGAAATATTGCGCATTAAATCAACACTTCAATCACATTGAATTTACCTACTATATGATGTTAACAGTTGTTGTGATCGTCGTCCTTTACAAAGGTAAATGGAAAACACTTGGCAATTGTTTGGTGAAGTCCTGTTGAGTTTCAAATGAGGTTGTATACAACATGATCTTAGCCATTGCTCTTAAACAAGTGTTGCCCCGATCCACCACCACATGGAGGTAGTACCGGATCTTGATTTCAATGACAACTCGATATTCTTACTAGGTTTTTCCGAAAGCCTAAGGAAATCATTTCTCAAACTTGGTTTACTCTGTAAGAAAATTTCATTGTGTTCAACGAGCTCTCTAGAATATTGTTGTGAAGTGTCTTATTGTGTAATGGTTATCCTGTGCGAGGAGCTAACCTGTAGGCTTACTCTGTGCAATGAGTCACCCATTAAACTTGCTCTGCGTGAGAGGTTTCCCTGTGAGTTTTCTCTACGCGCGGATTTCCTCTGTAAGAATTTTTGTTTGCAAAAAGTTGTTCGTTCCTCATTTCCATCCGGAGAAGACCAAATGCTCCTTTTACTGTAAGTACAGTCATATTGTTATATCTGGTGGCAAGATATAAAAAAGGTAAAACATATTAAAGAACAATATAATATGTAACTTGGAGAACTTTTAAGAAATATTTTAAAAGAAAATATTTGTCAGAACAATATTACGAGGAAAAGGCTAAAGAGTTTTATGATTTAAAATTGGGAGGTATGACGATGAAGAATTTGTGCAGTAAGTTTTTAAGTTTGCTATGTGCCTTATATTGTTGATGATAAACCAAAAATTCAACGTTTTATAAGCTCTCTACCTCCTATTTATAAAAAAAGAATTGAATATGATAACCCAAGAACTTTAAAAGAAGTAATGAGAGAAGCAAATTTCAATTATGAACAAAATAAAAATAAAATTTTAATAATTCAAAATATAGAATATTACAATAACATTATGCATCTCATCATTTAGTTTGTAAAGAAAGGTAAAATAATATCACTTAGATTACACTTAAAAAAACAAAACTAATTACAATAAAATTAATGAAAAAAAACTTCCCAACTACAATTTATTTAACAATGTATCCACAAAATATTATATTTATTTATTAAGTGTGGAAGCTTATAAGTATGGAGTCAAAAGATTCTTGAAATGCGAAAAACTATTATTAATAATGCAGGTCAAACAATTATTAATAATTTTTCAAATTGATTTGATCAACTTTAAATATTTAACTAATTTAATATTTTAATTCTTTAAATTATACATAATTTAATATATTAATTAAAATTCTATTATAAATATTAAATAACATATTAATATTAAGTAAAATGTTATATAAAAAATTAAGAAAAATGAAGTTTTTTTTTTTTCTTTTTCAAATTACAAAGTTTAGTTTTTCTTATTTTCTTTCATTTTAAGAATGGTACACAATCATTACAATGAATCCTAGTGGGGAGGATAACAATAATTCTTCCCAACCACTCAAGTTAAATCAAATTGTCAAATAAAATAAATTGGAACGACATAGGGATGAACTTTGATCCACTTGTGTGTGCACCCTCACAAGAATTAAATCTTGCCGATTAATGAAAATTGCCCACCCCCAAAAAAACTCCCAGCTCCTCACATGAATCCAACCCCTTTGGATTGAATATGGACAAGTAGATATTGATATATCATATAAAATATATGAAATTGTGAGAAAACAAAGTTTTAGTGTATATTTCTGGAAATAAAATATCACATTTTTTTTTAATATATTGTTACTATTTTTATAAATATATAGGTTAAAAATTCACTAATAAATCATATATGGTTAAATAATAAGTTCATTAAAAACAAATATGTCACAAACTAAAATTTAAAGTAATGAAAAAGGTAACAACTTTTTCTGAGAAGTCTTCACTTAGTTGGTTAACTAACCATCTTTAAAGCTTTGCTTTAATTTTCAAAGTTCACAACCACTCATATCACATTCATATGTATATAATATATCTTTATGGTTATGGTTTTTTTTAATTAAATGAAAAATAACATATTACAAAGTGATATCACTCAAGTTACACTTAATTAATTTTATATTTAAAAAATCTAAAAATTAAAATGATTTCTTTATTTTATAATATATTAAATTAATTTTAAGTGGTCATTTTTTCTTTATACAATAATGTTATTATACATGCTAATCATGAGATTATATTAATAAGTTTTATTTATACAATAATGTTATTATACATGCTAGTCATGAGATTATATTAGTAAAGACTATAAACTAAACTATTTTTCTTAAATATTATAAACTTTTCCTCCTTTGTAAAAACTAAATAAATCCAAATTTAACATAACAACTAATTTAAATCATTTATTAAATGGAGCAGAGAAGAATGTGTAATTTAAATCATTTATTGAATGGGGAATTTTGAAGAGTTGTTGAATTTCTAAATTAGTATATCGTTAACAAAATCTCAATCTTCTTTCAAATTTGATTTATTTTAAACATTATTTTTGAAATAAAAAATTATACTAATCTAATTTATTTTAAACATTATTTTTGAAATGAAAAAAATATTTGATAAAAAATATTAAATTATTAAATTAGTATATTATTACTAAAATCTTAAATTTTTATAATATCTAACCTATTTTAAATACTATAAGATTTTTTTCAAAATAAAAAATAATATAAAATTGCATGTATTTTCAATATTGCTAAGCTCGTCGTTACATCAATAACTATTGTTGTTCAACCTCTTGCAAGTGAGTACATACAATATTACTGTCTTTTGTATTTTATTGTTCTTGTTTCCTTCGTTCTGCAATAGAAATCAGACAATTTGATATATGGGTATGATTTCTAGTGGGATTTAGAGTTTCGTTGATGGATTTATGCATAGTTTTCAAAATTTGACATTGACCCATATGGAATTTATACGGTTTTGCTTTATTGATGGTTTTAATATTCACATAGAGATTTAATGAAAAAGGTTCAAAGGCAGGGGAATTTAGTGTTCAACATATTTCTTATTAAGCAGTTTTGAGTCTGTAAAGGGTATTTCACTATTTGTTAGATGGGTGAGGTTGGGAATGTCTAGAATTTCTTCATGCATTTGAGTTCAACTGCGAGCATTCTACAATCACTGATAATACCTCCATGATGATATTTCAAACCAATAATTTTTTTCCTGTAGGTGGGTTCTCAAATATGACATTAATAACATGGCCATCATTACAGAGCAGACTCAATTTGCCTCTTTTCTGTCTAGAAATATGAACAATGTTACAGTTCTTGGCCCTGATTCCATATTTCATAGTAATTTTTTTTTCAGAGATTCAAAAATCAAAATGGGTGTACTTAATATTTCCTTTCATGGAATGACCGATCATATTTCCACCCAATCCATGATAAACTATGTCGTATAATATTGTTTCTATTGTAACTACCTGAAGGAAACAAAAAAGTGCCAGGTATCATTGGTGGTTTGATGCAGGAGAATCCTAAGAGATAGTGGGCATAAATTCCTTAGTTAAGCCATGGCCGGATAGTTGGGATGAAAGCCCAAGTTCAACCATGGAGGATCTATTTCTTGGCATGTGCATGTAGCACACTGAGAGTAATGTATAAATTTGTTCTTTTTTGTGAAGGGGGATAGGACGTGTGGGCTGCTGGTGTATCGTGATATCCCTTTTATTATGTAATGTCTGAGGGTAGATGCTCATCTGTGTGATTTCTAGGTATGATGTTGTTGCAGTTGTTGTAGGGAGTGTGTCAGAAAGTGCAGAGGTCTGGAAAATCCATTTTACAGCCAATGTTGATTAATGAGAAGAATAGAGATCATTGCTTCTTGAAGTTTCACGGCACTTGTGAAATTTTATACTGAAGGCTTCATTTGTATTTATTCTGAATGACTAAGTGGTTGGTAGTTATTTCAACGACCTTTGACCGTGCCACCATTTTGGTATCAGAGCAACTCTTATGGCACAGAGAAGAGTTGATTTTGGTTGGGGAAGAAAAGAAAGACAGATAGCAATGCACCGTGCATGAGATGGAGGTGTAATTGTTGGTACCATTGTAAAGGAGGTGCATGTACTACGACAAAACCTGAGAAGTTGGAGGCTATGCAACACTGTGGAAGACCTGTGTAGGATAGTGGCAATGAGTAAGAACTAAGAAGTAGTACCAGTTGAACAATTGGAACAAGCAACAGAGGAGTGAATCATTTGTGTATTGACAAAAATGGGGAGCAAGACTAATATTGTTGTTTCTCGTTTCTTCTTACTCGAGGCTTCTAAATCCAGAGGAGTTGGTGGATTGGATCGTGGAGTGAAAATTATTTTGAATTTGATCAAATGGGAGGCAATGAACATGTTAAATTTGGATGTACGAGGTTAAAATAAGATATGATAGTATAATTTTATGAATGTCTATGAACAACTTAAAAAGGTAGGTCAATGGGACTCAAAAGTACTACAATCCAGTAATAACATGTCTCACTTTGGTTGTGGGATCATGTATGGAAGGAGATACCGAGGAAGTGAAAAGAGAAGATTTGGACGTGGAACATAATTGTTTCCATGCTAAGAGGGAAGTCTTTGCCCAGTAATAATAATGATCAACAAAAGTTTGTTTAAGAAGATGCAAAACCTAGACCAAGAGATTTTAGTGTGGAGGATTGCAATTAAGTGTTCTATAAGCTAGCCATTTGAGTTAGCCATGATGAAGATGACGAGTGGAGGGCATCAAGGTATGTGAATAAGTTGAAGATTAGCATTTGAGATGGCATTGAGCATGTCCAAAATGAACTCAGTGAAGGAGGCTTATCCATTATCCTTGAGAGTGGAAGAGAAGTTGTCAAGGAATTTATGAGGAGGAAATATTAGAGGAAGAGTTATTATTTGTTATTGATGTGGTTGAGGTTGGGGAAATGGCACTGTTGGTAGAAGAGAAACATTGATAATAGGACAACGTAAAGGAGGAGGAGAAACTAGTTCTCTTAAGGGAGAGGGGGGACAAAACCTTACCCTTGTGGAGGGAGAGGACTTGGAGGTAGATGTTGTGGCTATGGAACACCCTACACTGTAATTGTCTCTCACGTGGAAAGCCTAGACATAAAACATTAGCACACAATAATTGAGGAATGAAGGTAGAGGAAAAGCGCCTAGAGAAAATGTGGTTTAGGTAGAAGAAGTATTTCAGACTCAATAGATAACTCCTCTTGAACTAGAGAAAATTAAAAATTTAATGCTACGGAGAGTGTTGTTAAAGATTGAAAAGAAAGAAGAGGGACGATGGCAAAAACAAAGCATTTTTAGAGAAAAATGCAAGGTTGGGAGAAAATGTTCCATACCGATTATTAATGGAGAAAGTGTTGGCAATTTAGTGTCCATCGGATGGTGAAGGAGTTGAATTTAAAGTGCATTGCCCACCTTCAATAGTATAAGATATCTTGGTTTCATAAAGTATACCAAGTGATTGTGAATGAGCATTGCAAGGTAAATTTCCACATTGGATACTCCAATGATGAAATGGTCTGCAATGCCATACACATGGGTGCTTGCCATATGTTGTTGGGGAGACCATGGTGATGTGATAGAGGAGTCATACATGATGGAAAATAATACATCATGTAGGATCTATTTCCAAAAGTGAGTCACATCCACCTCCTTGTTGTTGTTCCAGATCTGAATTATACTCACTATCTTCTTGCTCGAAATCTGAAACATACTGACAGTCTTCTTGCTCAGAATTTGAAACATACTAATAGTCTTCTTGCTTATGTACATACAATTTTTCATGATGTGCTTGCGTACGAACTCCCTTGCTAGCCTTTATGTTCTATTCTACCTCTTCAACATCTTCAAACGACTGTCTTAAAGATGAAGATTTCCTTTCTCTCAGGAGAAGGACACGCTCTGAATGTTGAGCCATGACATAGTACACCATGGCAGTAGTCTCTATGGGTCTGATCTCAACATGCATACTATGTTGAAAATACTAATACAACTGAGAGGGGGGGTGAATCAGTTGTTTATAAGCTTAAACAATTTTACACCTTCTTAACAATTATTAATATTTCTTCATGTGTTATCAAGCAACATACATCATATGGACAGTAAGAGTAAAAAT
>ML788089.1:373852-407756 GCA_009831015.1 Picea engelmannii
TTTTCCTCTGTAAGCTCTTGCTGTGCGCATTTTCTTCAAGGCTATTCCTCCTGAGCTTTTATCCTTCTTATCCTACTGTCTCTACTGTTGCCATTAATGACAACAATCATCACTGCATTCTATCCACTGAATTTGCCAACATACTATGATAAACACTGTAAAACCTCCCGTTGAAGACAGCCAAGGCTTCCTCTTCCCCTCTCCTCAAGTCATTAAACTCAAACTAGTATTGATCAAGGGAATTGTTCTCACCCCAACACTTTAAAAATGCATGGCATAGCTCGGTACATAAGCCAATAGAACCGGATTCCAGACATCTAAACCACACAACAACATCTCCAGACAAAGAGTGTGATAACAACCTCATGGTAACATCCTCATGAACAATCTCGAATGGATCAACAAAGTTCTCAAGGGCCCCCAAGTGCCTCTCAACTGTAATACGATCCTCCCCTAAAAACTGGGGAAGATACTCAAAGGAATAAAGAGGATAAGGATGAAGGTCAAGTGGCATCCTTAAAGGTTTAAACAACTTATTTCTGATTTTAATTTGAAAAGCGGTGGGTTGATCATGAGGATCAACAAGTTGATGGAAAGGCTCAATAGGAATAACGAAGGGTAACGTGATTTGAGAAGACTGTGAATTATTTTCAACCTCCTTAGGGATACAAGGGTGATCAATTTCAAGAGGAGATGCAATACATATCTCACTTTTATGAATAGGGAGAGGTGAAGACACGATATCGGTATCTACAACACAAGAAGAGGGCATGTTTTCTTCTTCCAAGGACGAATAAATAAAGGAAGGCCTATTATCATCTGAATAGACAAAGCAGAGGATAATCCTATTTATATGTGAAGGGAAAGAGAGAAATGAGATGATAAACAAGAACAAGATTTCATGAATAAATCTCATAAACTGATACCTGGTCTCCCCCTTGGGTATGGTCATCTTTCTGTCAATAGGATCCTCCCCAGTGGAGTCTTCAATTGTGGAGTCGCCAGGTGCAAGTTGCAATATTCAATGGTTCTGATGTCTGATGCACCTTCAGAATCATAAGCTCGTTGTTGTTCTATCCCATGGAAAAGTCTTCAATTCGCTCCCTGGCAATGGCGCCATGAATGTTAGCACTGATAGTCACCCTCAGATTGAAGGAGGATGAGCCCAGTACCCATCAAAGTTTTTGGTGGATGTTTGGTTAATATGAGTGGAGGTCAATGGAAAAAACTCAATATATGAATGATGTTCAACACATAACTGGACAAGAAATGTACAGGGAAGTGAGGGCCACAACTAACCTCAGTTAGTGAATTGAGTTTAAATGTGAGCAAAGGGAAGACTTAGTAAGAAAGGTGGACAAGACTGTTATGGGCATCAAGCCTTCAAGCAGCTTGGAGAAGAAAAACTCAGAATCAATATCACTCTTAAGCTCAAGTTTCAGACACCGAAATATGTCCAAAGAACACAGTCACAACAACACAACGATCAAACCTACATCACCATGAAACTACAACAACTCGACTGGATCCTCCATGCTCGATCCATTCAATGTAAGAGGGAAAAAGATCACAAGGAAGATGACTAAAACTGGTCACGATACCGTTGCAATCAAACCTACATTATAACAACATAACAACCCTTGATTGGATCCTCCATGCCCAAGTGTTTTAGCACAATTTTTACAAAGAGATGAAAAGAGGTTGACTTCTATTAATTTGAAAGTCTCAAATCTTATACATAACCAGAGAACAGTTCTAGCATCAAAACATTACAAAATGGGGAGCTCTTCTCAACCAGTTGATGACCATAACAAAATATCAAAACTACTTATTTATACTCATAACAATCCTCGACTATCAGAAGAGTGATCTGATCACTACATTCAAAATTTTGTGTCTGAGCAGTCTTCTGTCAGACTATGCATGTATCCCTCTGTCAAACGCGATCTCAAATCGGAATGGGTCTACAGGACAATCTGTCCATGAGGGTACCTTGGGTTGAAAACTCTATTTTCCATGGCCGTCTCCTCCATACTTTCTAATTACTGAGTCAGTCGAGGTTTCAACCACCGCTCCATTTTCATTAACTACCTTTTCTTGGGATTGAAAAGCAGCTTAATGCCTAGGGGGTGGCCACACGCTGCTCTCGGATAGGATACTATATAAACACATGATTGCGGGGCCACTAAAGGTGGTTTGGGTTAACACCGCTTTTGAGCCCGCAATTCACCACCTTTTGCCACGTATTACTTTTTCCAAACCACGGTTTCAATTGCGGGACCGCTTAAGAAAATTATCGCTTGAGCACGTCGCATCCTCGCAATGAATTGTGGTCATCGATCTTGTGATCTTGGGTGAGGATTTACAATCAGTGGCTCAAATATTCCCTCTGCAGATCAATGGATCGTATCTTCCCTTTTTGAATTGGCGGTCAAGATCTGCTTCGCGATTTGGGCTCCAGACTTTTCAAACCTCAAACCTCCTTTGTCTTCTGATGCTTTTACCTGAAGAGAAAGATATGGTGACACGTGGCTCCTACTGATAGACAAATGAGATGATTTTTGGGTCTCCGGGCTCCTAGAAAATCAAATATCAAATCTTGCTTACCTTATGTGGTTTTTACCCAGAGTTGTTTATCTATTGACGCGCATCTGCTTCAATCAATGACTCTGCTCCTGCTTCGGGACTTTGGCCCCTTCAACCAGATCGATGTCCCTTCTTCTCCCTTCTCGATCAACGATCGAGAGATACTTCCGGTCTTCGATATTTTACCCCCTTCGCTTTCCTCCGGATCTCTAGATCTGGCGTCGCATGTCCATTTGAATCGTACGACTGAGACTTACTCTGGGCCTTCAGGCTTCGGGTGTTTTTCATGGCGGTATACTTCATGCAATTATGAAACTATGAATACCCGGGGGCTACTAATTTGATCCTCATAGAGGATCTCCACTGTCGCAAAACTGAGCCTGCCAGTTTGTATTTCAAGCCCGAAATGAGCTTCTCTGCATGTTTCCCTTGGACGCTTCCTGTGCAGGCCACGAACTTGGACAACCTGCTTCCCTTGACAACTATATGTGATAACACAAACCAATAATTTTTTTCCCATAGTTCGTTCTCAAATTTGACATTAATAACATGGCCATCATTAGAATTCAGAGCAAACTCAATTTGCCCCTTTTCTGTCAGGAAATATGAACAGTTCTTGGCCCTGATTCATATTTCATAGTAAAAAGTTTTTCGGATATTTAAAGTTAAAAACGGGTATATTTAGTATTTCCCTTCACAGAATGACTGATCATATTTCTACCTAATCCATGATAATCTATGTCGTATAATATTATTTCTATGGTAACTACCTGAAGGAAACAAAAAGTGCCAGGTATCATTGGTGGTCTGATGCAGGAGCATGCTAACATATAGTGGGCATAAATTCCTAATTTAAGCCATGGATAGTTGCGATGAAATCCCAAGTTCAACCATGGAGGATCTGTTTCTTGGCATGTGCATGTAGCACACTGACAACAATGTATAAATTTGTTCTTTTTTGTGAAGGGGGATAGGAGGTGTGGGCTACTGGTGTATCATGATATCCATTTTATTATGTAATGTCTTAGGGTAGATGCTCATTTGTGTGATTTCTGGGTATGATATTGTTGCAGTTGTTGTAGGGAGTGTGTCAGAAAGTGCAGAGGTCTGGGAAATCCATTTTACAACCAACACTAATTAATGAGAAGAATAGAGATCATTGCTTCTTGTAGTTTCATGGCACTAGTGAAATTTTATACTTAAGGCTTCATTTGTATTTATTCTGAATGACTGAGTGGTTGGTAGTTGTTTCAACGACCTTTGACCATGCCACCATTTTGGTATCAGAGTAACTCTTATGGCACAGAGAAGAGATTCTTTTGGTTGGGGAAGAAAAGAAAGACAGATATCAATGCACCGTGCATGAGATGGAGGTGTAATTGTTGGTACCATTGTAAAGGAGGTGCATGTACTATGACAAAACCTGAGAAGTTGGAGGCTATGCAAAACTATGGAAGACCTGTGTAGGATAGTGGCAATGAGTAAGAACTTAGAAGTAGTACCAGTTGAACAATTGGAACAAGCAGTGGAGGAGAGAATCATTTGTGTATTAACAAAAATGGGGAGCAAGCCTAATATTGATGTTTCTCATTTCTTCTTACTCAGGGCTTCTAAATCCAGAGGAGTTAGTGGATTGGATCGTGGAGTGAAAAGTATTTTGAATTTGATCAAATGGGAGACAATGAACATGTTAAATTTGGATGCACCAGGTTAAAATAAGATATGATAGTATAATTTTATGAATGTCTATGAACAACTTAAAAAGGTAGGTCAATGGGACTCAAAAGTACTACAATCCAATGATAACATGTATCACTTTGGTTGCAGGATCATGTATGGAAGGAGATACTGAGGATGTGAAAAGAGAAGATATGGACGTGGAACATAATTGTTCCATGCTAAGAGGGAAGTCTTTGCCCAATAATAATAATGATCAACAAAAGTTTGTTTAAGAAGCTGCAAAACCTCGACCAAGAGATTTTAGTGTGGACGATTGCAATGAAGTGTTCTATAAGCTAGCAATTTTAGTTAGACATGATGAAGATGATGAGAGGAGGGAGTCAAGGTATGTGAATAAGTTGAAGATTAACATTTGAGATGGCATTGAGCATGTCCAAAATGCACTCAGTGGAGGAGGCTTATCCATTAGCCTTGAGAGTGGAAGAGAAGTTGTCAAGGAATTTTTGAGGAGGAAATCTTAGAGGAAGAGTTGTTATTTGTTATTGGTGTGGTTGAGGTTGGGGAAATGGAACTGTTGGTAGAAGAGAAAGATCGATAATAGGTCAACATAAAGGAGGAGGAGAAGCTAGTTCTCTCAAGGGAGAGGGGGGAAAAAACCTTACCCTTGTGGAGGGAGAGGACTTGGAGGTAGATTTTGTGGCTATGGAACACCCTACACTAGAGGTAATTGTCTCTCACCTGGAAATCCTAGACATAGAACACTAGCACACAAAAATTGAGGAATGAAGGTAGAGGAAAAGCACCTAGAGCAAATGTGGTTTAGGTAGAAGAAGTATTTCAGACTCAATAGATAACTCCTCTTGAACTAGAGCAAGTTAAAAATTTAATGCTACGAAGAGTGTTGTTAAAGCTTGAAAAGAAAGAAGAGGGACGATGGCAAAGACAAAGGATTTTTAGAGGAAAATGCAAGGTTGGGAGAAAATGTTGCATGCCGATTATTAATGGAGAAAGTGTTGGAAATTTAGTGTCCATCAGATGATGAAGTAGTTTAATTTAAAGTACATTTCCCACCTTCAATAGTATAAGATATCTTGGTTGCATAAAGTATACCAAGTGATTGTGAATGAGCATTGCAAGGTAAATTTCCATATTGGATACTGCAATGATGAAATGGTTTGCAATGCCATACACATGGGTGTTTGCCATATGTTGTTGGGGAGACCATGGTGATGTGATAGAGGAGCCATACATGATGGAAAATAATACATATACGTTCTCTAAATAGTAAATATTGGAAGCGATTTAAACTATTACCCATGAAAGAAGACGACAAAAAGAGCAACAAAGCCTTTTTTATTTTAGCAGAATTTTTGCAAGATCTAAACGAATTTGGAGTGTGTTAGCCATTGATTACAAGGGATAAGAGTGAAGAAATAGACATGGAAGCGCCACAATAAATGAGGCTTTGCTTGAGGAGCACAAGGAGATAATTTCTAAAGGTTGACCCATTGGATTTCCACTACCGAGGAAGATTACTTATGAGTCATCATGTTGCTCTCATTATAGGAGCTAGCTTGCTAAATCAAACTCAACATTGGTTGAGCCCAATATGGGAAAATGAAGAATTGAAGAGACAAGTACAAGTTTTTTTGTCAAGAGACTTGATAAGAGAGATTCTAAGCCTATGTGTTGTCCCAACATTGATCACTCCAAAGAATGATGGAGAATGGAGGATATGTATAGATTCCAGAGCCATCAACAAGATTACATTAATTTATAGATTCTCATTGCCCGAAATGCATGAAATCATGGATTGCTTTAAGGGAGTTTGTTATTTTTTGAAAACAGATCTAAAGAGTAGTTACCATCAAATATAGATAAGAGAAGGAGATGAGTGGAAGACAACTTTCAAGACAAATGAAATATTGTATGAATGAAAATTAATCAGAATTTTTAGTGGCATTTGTGCCTTATTGATAGATTGTATTAAGAGAAAAGTAATCATATGGACAACAACTACTTAGAGGAGTTTTGAACTATTGAAGAATAAGGCGACAAGAGGTCCAATGTTGGTCTTACTTGATTTTAATAAAGTATTTCAAGTAGACAATGATGCAAGCGGGATCATAATTGGAGTGGTATTGATCTAAGAAGGTAGGCTTGTAGCTTTATTTAGTGAAAAAATAAATAATGCAAGGAGGAAATGTTTTGTCTACGTTCAATAGTTCTATGACACAATGCAAGCATTGAAGAAATTGAGGTATTATCTATAGTCCAAAGTACCTGTTTTGTTCATTGATCATCATGCACTAAAAATTGTCGGCAACAAAGAAAAATTGAACTAGAGACACATGAAATGGGTGGAATACTTACAAAGTTATTCCTTTGTGTTAAAGCACATATTGGGAAATTCAGACAAGGTTGTATATGCATTGAGCATGAGAATTGCATTATTGACAACTATGTTCGTCAAGGTAGTTGGATTTGAAGCCATCAATGAGTCACATGAGAATGATGTAGACTTTGGAGAAGCATGGAAGGCATGAAAATAGCCATTGCTAGTGGACATGAAAACCTATCTAAATTAATTTTTGCATGATGGCTTTTTATTCATGGGAAAACAACTATGTATCCCTAGAGGTTCTATGAGGGACAATTTGGCCAAGGAGTTACACAATGGAGGTTTTAACTTTTAAGTGTATATTTTGGGAAGATAAAACCCAACCATTGTTGGAGAAGAGGTATTATTGGCCAAGCTTGAAGCAAGATGTTGGAATATATGTGGAGAGATACAACATTTTTCTATTGACAAAAGGAAGGAATAAAGACATCGGATTATATTGTCCATTGCTAGTACCAAAAGGACCTTCAAAGGAATTGTCCATTATTTTTGTGTTGGGATTATCAAGAACCTAGAAAGGGAGTGATTCTATCTTTGTGGTGGTAGTAGACACATTTTGTCATTTTCTACAATGGTGCATTTCATACCATGTAAAAAATCTATTGATGCAACAAAGGTGGTCATGTTATTTGTTAAGGAGATTACAAGACTACATGGATTGCCCAAGAACATTACATAATTGATCTAATATAGATGCCCAATTTTTTGAGTTATTTATAGAGGGCTCTGTAGAAGAAGTTGGGGTAAAAGCTACAATGCATTTTTGCCTACTGTATTCAAACAAATGGGTAGAAAGAGGTGGTTATTAGAAGCTTGGGAACTTTGATAAGATGCAGAGTTGGAAGCAAGTATGGATACTGGGATACAACGTTGGCTTATAATGAGTTTGTCTACAACAATTTAGTGAATAGGATTATAGGGATCTTTGCATTCTTGGAATTGGAATTAGTGGGCTAGAGCCTCATACTTGTCATTTTGGAGGTGAAGACTTTTTTGATTAACATAGTTTTGTGAAGTATTCAAAGGAGTTTTGTATGGATCCAATCACATCTGACATTTATAAGAATTATTCTATTGGATTTCTAGAGAATTTCGTCCACACAATTTTAGGGCTATTTGACATTGCCTTTTAATATGTTTTTTTTGGTATCATTTCAAAAAAAGGAATATACATAAGTATTTGCGTTTTGACTATCTTAAACATTTAATTTCATCACAACCTCTAACAACAAAACTACTACAAATAAGAATGAAGCAAATTCTCCATTTCTATTGTTTAGTGAGTTTTATAAGTAACAAATAAAGGAGATACAAAATTTCCTCAAAGGCGTCATATACATCTTCACTAAAGGGCAAGATGAATAAGACTCGAAGATCAATGTCCAATTTGTGCAAATTACAAACTAAATCCAACATGTTACATCCTTTCCTAACGCAACATCCATACCTTCTTGTGGATTTTCTTTAAGTTATTCCTTGTTGGAGTCTTCCTCAATAGGAACAATCACAATCATGTCTCCTATCCCACTTGTCTTTGCCACATATACATCAATGATATGCACTTGGTGTTCACCTAGTGCATTTTTAAGGGAGTTGGTTTCACAGTTCATTAGAGGTAGAAATATATCTCAATCAAGCCTATATGTTTTGAAGGAAATGGGTTCAACCTTCAACCTCTCAAGACATTGGAAAATATCCCTGAAAAAAAGAAAAAACATAGAACAATTAGACTAGCGATAGAAAACTTCACAATTACAACTTATTTAACAATATATCAACAAAATGTTAAGTTTATTCATTAAATATGGAAGCTTATAAATATAGAGACAAATATTAAATTAACAAGTAAGGAATCATCTCATTAATCAAACCATAACATACAACCAAGATACAAAAGGAATATATATAACTAAGCAAAGGATCACTTTACAAGAGAAAGTCCATCAAAACCAATTAATAGTAATAACAAGATTTGACAAAATCTAATTTATTTTAAATGTTGTTTTCAAAATAAAAATATATTAACTTGTTAAATTAGTGAATACAAATATATAAAATATATTAACTTGTTAAATTAATGAATAAAAATATATTAACTTGTTAAATTAGTGTATTGTTCATAAAATATAAAATCTTAAATCTTAAACTTCTATGAAATCGGAAATACCCAATTATGAAAATGAGAAGATACTAAATGCACTGTACCACATCACTAACAAAAAAAAATAAGTAGTCACAACATGCGAAGGAGCACGCCAAAAATGAAGAACATCGTGTTACCTGAATTAGGAATACAATGCAATTAGTGGAAGCATTTTTACCAATATAAGAATTCAAAACTGCCCGTCCACACAATATTGCAACAAGGATAACATGAACACAAAAGAAGTTCAGGTTCCTGTTCAAACTTTGTTACAATTTCTATACTATCCAACAATGGAAACAGTTCTACTGAGCCGTCTAGCATCATGCATACGTCCAACAACAGAAACTCAAAATCCATCAATGCCAAAAACAAAGGCCTCTTCTCTGTCTTCAACCAACTCAAAGCTGCTAAGGGGTAGCGGATTTTCTTCTCTCAATCTCTCTTGCCAAGGAAATGCCAAGCTCGTAGCTACATCAACAGTTGTTGTTTTTCAACCTCTTGCAAGTGAGTACATACAATATTGTTGTCTTCTGTATTTTCTTGCTCTTGTTTCCTCCGTTCTGCAATAAAAATCAGACAATTTAATATATGGGTATGATTTCTAGTGGGAATTAGAGGTTCTTGATGGATTTATGCATAGTTTGCAGGATTTGGTATTGACCTATATGGAATTTATACAGTTTTGATTTATTGTTGGTTTCTATATTCACATAGATATTTAATGAAAAAGTTTCAAAGGCAAGGTAATTAGTGGTCAACACATTTCTTATTAAGAAGTTTTGAGTCTATAAAGGATATTTCACTATTTGGTAGATGGGTGAGGTTGGGAATGTTTAGAACTTCATACATTTGAGTTCAACTGCGAGCCTGCAACCACTGATAGTACCTTCGTGATGATCTTTCAAACTGTTAGCATTGATAGTCACCCTCATATTGCAGGAGGATGATTGCAGTACCCATCAGAGTTTTTGGTGGATGTTTGGTTTATATGAGTGGAGGTCAATGGAAAAAACTCAATATATGAATGATGTTCAACACAAAACTGGACAAGAAACGTACAAGGAAGTGAGGGCCACAACTAACTTCAGTCGGGGAATTGAGTTTAAATGTGAGCAGAGGGAAGACTTAGTAAGAAAGGTGGACAAGACTGTTATGGGCATCAGGCCTTCAAGCAGCTTGGAGAAGAAAAAATCAGACTCAATATCACTGTTAAGCTCAAGTTTCAGAAACTGAAATATGTCCAAACAACACAGTCAAAACAAAATAATGATCAAACCTACATCACCATGTAGCTACAACAACTCGACTAGATCCTCCATGCCCGAGCCATTCAGTGTAAGAGGAAAAAAGATCACAAGGAAGATGGATAAAAATGGTCACGATATCGCTGCAATCAAACCTACATTACAACAACATAACAACCCTCGACTGGATCCTCCATGCCCGAGTGTTTTAGCACAATTTTTACAAAGAGATGAAAAGAGGTTGACTTCTATTAATATGAAAGTCTCAAATCTTATACATAACCAGAGAACAATTATGGCATCAAAACATTACAAAATAGGGAGCTCTACTCAACTAGTTGACGTCCATAACAAAATATCAAAACTACTTATTTATACTCAAAACAGTCCCCGACTATCAGGAGAGTGATCTGATCACTACATTCAAGACTTTGCGTTTGAGCAATCTTCTTTCAGACTATGCATGTATCCCTCTGTCAGACGTGAGCTCAGATTGACATGGGTCTGCAGGAGAATCCGTCCATGGGGGTACCTCGGGTTGACAACTCTGTTTTCCATGGCCGACTCCTCCATACTTTCTAATTACTGAGTGAGTCGAGGTTTCAACCACCAGCTCCATTTTCATTAACTGCCTTTTCTCAGGATTGAAACGCAGCTTAATGCCCAAGGGGTGGCAACACACTGCTCTTAGATAGGATTCTATATAAACACGTGATTGCGGGGCCACTCAAAGTGGTTTGGGTTCACACCACTTTTGAGCCCGCAATTCACCACATTTTTCCACGTATTACTTTTTCCAAACCACGGTTTCAATTGTGGGACCGCTCAAGAAAATTATTGCTCGAGCACGTCGCATCCCCACAATGGACTGTGGTCGTTGATCTTGTGATATTGGGAAAGGATTTACAATCAGTGGGTCAAATCTTCCCTCTTCAGATCAATGGATAAGATCTTCCCTTTTTAAATTGACGACCGAGATCTACTTCGCGATTCGAGCTTCAGACTTTTCAAACCTCAAACCTTCTTTGTCTTCTACTTCTTTTACCCAGAGAGAAGGATCTGGCGACGCGTGGCTCCTACTGATCGATGACCGAGATGCTTTTCAGGTCTTCGGGCTCTGTGAAAATCAAATATCAAATCTTTCTTACCTTCTGTGTTTTTTACTCGGAGTTGTCGATCTATTAATGGACGTCCGCTTCAATCAACAACTCTGCTCCTGCTTCAGGACTTTGACCCCTTCAACCAGATTGACGACCCTACTGCTTCCTTCTTTATCAACAATCGAGAGCTACTTCGGGTCTTCGGGCATTTACCCCCTTTGCTTTCCTTCAGAGCTCTAGATCTGTCATCGTGTGTCCATTTGAATCAGACGGCTGAGACTTAATTCGGGCCTTCGAGCTTCAGGTGTTTTTCATGGCGCTATACTTCATGCAATTCTGAAACTATGAATACCTGGGAGCCACTAATCTGATCCTCACAGGGGATCTCCACCGTTGCAAAACTGAGCCCGCCAATTTGTATTTTAAGCCCAAAATGAGTTTCTCTGCATGCTGCGCTCGAACGCTTCCTGTGCAGACCACGAAATTGGATGACTTGTTTCCCTTGACAACTATATGTGATTACATTTGGCTCCATAGTGGATGGCATGCTCCCTGCGAGCTGCCAAGAACAAGTAGTTCCAGTTGCCTTCTGCATTGGGCTATGGAGTCATGCTCAAAAACCATCCTACTGAGGATTAAAGGATGACAAGCACACTATCCTAAAAATGAAAGAAAAATACATGGGCTCCAGGAGGAGCTTATTTATGTACATTCCTAGACTAATTGATTTTTATAAAGTGCTAGGTGAAACAAAACTTCCACCATAGCCATTCAAGCAACTCCCGAGATGCAAACTTGTTTACTCTGTCACTGATCAAATAAAAACAATGCAACCGTGACAACAAAATGATTACGCTTTTCATCTCTCCTCCCAGTGATGAATTCAGGATAAAGCTGAGCGGCTCCAAGACATGAAGGAAATGAAACTCCATGTACTCCCTTACAGGTTCACAGAGAAAATGAAAAAATCCACTGGGCTAGTGATAGAAAACATGCTCTATCTTACAACTACTCACACATGGCTGATTGTCTTTGGCAAGCACGGGTGAGCGAATGGTTGATGTAGGTTGATTGATCCCAGGTGATGGTTTCTCATTTGCAGGCGTTGGGCAGGATATGAACTGCACATTTGGTTCTCCCTCTTCTTCTTCATGACTCTCCCAAGTATCATAATCGTAATCATCATAAACAGGAACCATGGGAAATCTCTGCTCTTTATCATGCTCTTGAATGTTTTCTGCAGGCATCGGATGTCTGGTTTCCACACAATGTTTTTCCTCAATGAATAAAGGAAAAGTTTCTATAGTGAGGTTTTGGAAAATTTTAAAATATGAAACATACGAATCCATGTATATAGACATAGGATCATGAATCGTGTGATAGAATCATGGCTTCTTTAGAAGACCAGACTGCTCCTCTATAAATGCCTCTCTTCTTGTAAATAAAATACTTCCCTGTTCTTTTGAAAACAACTCTTGATCATCAACAATTTCAGTCTCTTCTTCATAAGAATGATCATAAGATAATGGTGCAGCAGGATTTAAAATGTCATAACTATGATTAGCCAATAATGTATAGTTATCTATGCAATCAACCACTGCTACATGCTCAAAATGTCCCGGAAACTGATCATAAGATGGATATGCATTCCTTCCCATAGAATATGAAAATATGGAAGGATCTGTTTCCAAAAGTGAGTCACATCCACCTCCTTGTTGATGTTCCAGATCTGAATTATACTCACTGTGTTCTTGCTCAGAATCTAAAACATACTAACAGTCTTCTTGCTCAGAATCTGAAACATACTGACAGTCTTCTTGCTTATGTACATACAATTTTTCATGATGTGCTTGTGTACAAACTCCCTTGCTAGCCTTGATGTTCTCTTCGACCTCTTCAACATCTTCAAATGACTGTATTAAAGATGAAGATTTCCTTTCTCTCAGGAGAAGGACAAGCTCTGAATGCTAAGCCATGCCATAGTACACCATGGCAGCAGTCTCTGTGGGTCTGATGTCGACATGCATACTATGATAAACACTGTAAAACCTCCTGTTGAAGACAACCAAGGCTTCATCTTCCCCTCTCCTCAAGTCATTAAACTCAAACCAGTATTGATCAAGGGACTTGTTCTCACCCCAACACTTTAAAAATGCATGGCATAGCTCGGTACATGAGCCAATAGAACTAGATTCCAGACATCTAAACCACACAAGATCATATTCAGACAAAGAGTGTGAGAAAAACATCATGGTAACATCCTCATGAACAATCTCGAACTGGTCAACAAAGTTCTCAAAGGCCCCCAAGTGCCTCTCGCTGTAATACAATCCTCACAAGAAAACCAAGGAAGATACTCAAAGGAATAAAGAGGATAAGGATGAAGGTCAAGTGGCAACCTTAAAGGTTTAAAGAACTTATTTCTGAATTTAATTTGAAAAGCAGTGGGCTGATCATGAGGATTAACAAATTGATAGCAAGGCTCAGCATGAAGAACAGAGGGTAACAAGATTTTAGAAGACTGTGAATTATTTTCAACCTCCTCAGGGCTACAAGGGTGATCAATTTCAAGAGGAGATGCAATATAGATCTCACTTTTATGAATAGGAAGGGGTGAAGACACAATATTGGTATCTACAACACAAGAAGAGGGCATGTTTTCTTCTTCCAAGGATGGATAAATAAAGGAATTCCTATTATCATATGAATAGACAAAGCAGAGGATAATCCTCTTTATATGTGAAGGGAAAGAGAGAAATGAGCTGATAAACAAGAACATGATTTCATGAATAAAGCTCATAAACTGATACCTGGTCTTCCCCTTGGGTATGGTCATCCTTCTGTCAACAGGATCCTCCCCAGCGGAGTCTTCAATTATGGAGTCGCCAGGTGCAAGTTGCAATCTTCAATGGTTCTGATCTCTAATGCACCTTCAAAATCAGAACCTCGTTGTCATTCTATCCCAGGGAAAAGTCTTCAATTCGCTCCTTGGAAACGACGCCATGAATGTTAGCACTAATAGTCACCCTCAGATTGCAGGAGGATGAGCCTAGTACCCATCAAAGTTTTTGGTGGATGTTTGGTTTATATGAGTGGAGGTCAATGGACAAAACTCATTATATGAATGATGTTCAACATAGAATTGGACAAGAAATGTACAGGGAAGTTAGGGCCACAACTAACTTTAGTCAGTGAATTGAGTTTAAATGTGAGCAAAGGGAAGACTTTGTAAGAAAGGTGGACAAGACTGCTATGGGAATCAAGCCTTCAAGCAGCTTGGAGAAGAAAAACTCGGACTCAAGATCACTCTTAAGCTCAAGTTTCAAACACTAAAATATGTCCAAACAACACAGTCAGACGAACAAAATGATCAAACCTACATCACCATGCAACTACAATAACTCGAATAGATCCTACATGCCTGAGGCATTCAGTGTAAGAGGGAAAAAGATCATAAGGAATCTGGCTAAAACTGGTCACGATACTGCTACAATCAAACCTACATTACAACAACATAACATCCCTCGACTGGATCTTCCATGCTCGAGTGTTTTAACACAATTTTTACAAAGAGATGAAAAGAGGCCGACTTCTATTAATCTGAAAGTCTCAAATCTTATACATAACCAGAGAACAATTCTGGCATCAAAAAATTACAAAATAGGGATCTCTACTCAACCAGTTGACGACCATAACAAAATATCAAAACTACTTATTTATACTCAGAACAGTCCCCAACTATCAGGAGAGTGATCTGATCACTACATTCAAACTTTGTGTCTGAGCAGTATTCTGTCAGACTATGCATGTATCCCTCTGTAAGACGTGAGCTTAGATTGACATGGGTTTCCAGGAGAATCCGTCCATGGGGGTACCTCGGGTTGACAACTTTATTTTCCACGACCGACTCCTCCATACCTTCTAATTACTGAGTGAGTCGAGGTTTCAACCACCAGCTCCATTTTCATTAATTGCCTTTTCTTGGGATTGAAAAGCGGCTTAATGCCTAGGGGGTGTCCACACGTTGCTCTCGGATAGGATTCTATATAAACACGTGATTGCTGGGCCGCTCAAAGTGGTTTGGGTTCACACCGCTTTTGAGCCTGCAATTCACCACCTTTTTCCACGTATTACTTTTTCCAAACCACAGTTTCAATTACGGGACCGCTCAAGAAAATTATCGCCCGAGCATGTTGCGTCCCCGCAATGGACTGTGGTCGTCGATCTTGTGATCTTGGGTGAGGATTTACGATTAATGGCTCAAATATTCCCTCTTCAGATCAATGGATCAAATCTTCCCTTTTCGAATTGACGATTGAGATCTGCTTCGCGATTCAGGCTTCAAACTTTTCAAACCTCAAACATCCTTTGTCTTCTGCTGCTTTTACCTAGAGAAAAGGATCTGGTGACATGTGGATCCTACTGATGAGACACTTTTCGGGTCTCCGGGCTACGGGAAAATCAAATATTAAATCTCGCTTACTTTCTCTATTTTTTACAAGGAGTTGTTGATCTATTGACGCGCGTCCGCTTCAATCAACGACTCTGCTCCTGCTTCGGGACTTTGACCCCTTCAACCAGATCGGCAACCCTTCTTCTCCCTTCTCTATTATTTATAGAGAGCTACTTTGGGTCTTCGGTCTTTTACTCCCTTCGCTTTCCTCCAGAGCTCTAGATTTGGCGCCGTGTGCCCATTTGAATCGGACGACTGAGACTTACTCCGGGCCTTTGGGTGTTTTTCATGGCGTTATACTTCATGCAATTATGAAACTCTGAATACCCCACTAATATGATCCTCACAGGGGATCTCCACCATCGCAAAACTGAGCCCACCTGTTTGTATTTTAAGCCCGAAATGAGCTGCTCTGCATGCTACGCTCGGACGCTTCCTGTGTAGACCACAAACTTGGATGACCTGCTGCCCTTGACAACTATATGTGATAACACAAACCAATAATTTTTTTCCCACAGGTCGTTCTCAAATATGACATTAATAACATGGCCATCATTAGAATTCAGAGCAGACTCAATTTGCCTCTTTTCTGTCAGGAAATATGAACAAGTTTTGGCCCTGATTCATATTTCATAGTAAAAGGTTTTTCGGATATTTAAAGTTAAAAACGGGTATATTTAGTATTTCCCTTCAGAGAATGACTGATCATATTTCTACCTAATCCATGATAATCTATGTCGTATAATATTGTTTCTATGGTAACTACCCGAAGGAAACAAAAAGTGTCGGGTATCATTGGTGGTCTGATGCAGGAGCATCCTAACAGATAGTGAGCATAAATTCCTAAGTTAAGCCATGGACAGTTGGGATAAAAGCCCAAGTTCAACCATGGCAGATCTGTTTCTTTACTTGTACATGTGGCACACTGACAACAATGTATAAATTTGTTTTTTTTTGTGAATGGGGGTCAAAGGTGTGCGTTGATGTTGTATCGTGATATCCCTTTTATTATGTAATGTCCGAGCATAGATGCTTGTCTGTGTGATTTTTCGGTATATGATATTGTTCCAGTTGTTGTAGGGGGTGTATGAGAAAGTGCTAAGGTCTGGGAAAGCCATATTACAACCATATGTGTGTATTACCACATGCTGATTAATGAGAAGAATATAGATCATTGCTTCTTGAAGTTTCATGGCACTTGTGAAATTTTATATTTAGAGCTTCATTTGTATTTATTCTGAATGACTGAGTGGTTGGTAGTTTTTTCAGCTACCTTTGACTGTGCCACCATTGTGATATCAGAGCAACTCATATGGCACATAGAAGAGGTTCTTTTCACGGGGGAAGAAAGAAAGACATATAACAATGCACTGTGCATGATATGGAGGTGTAATTGTTTGTACCATTGTAAAGGAGGTGCATGTACTACAACAAAACCTGAGAAGTTGGAGGCTATGCAACACTGTGGAAGAGCTGTGTAGGAGAGTGGCATTGAGTAAGAAGTAGTGCCAGTTGAACAAGTGGAACAAGCACCGGAGGAGAGAATCATTTATGCATTGACAAAAATGGGGTGCAAGACAAATATGGATGTTTCTCCTTTCTTCTTACTCTTGGATTCTAAATCCATAGGGGTTGGTGGATTGGATTGTGGAGATGGAAAAGTATTTTGAATTTTAGCAAATGGGAGACAATGAACATGTTCAATTTGGATGCACCAAGTTAAAATAAGATATAATAGGATAATTTTATTAATTTCTATGAATGACTAAAAAGGTAGTTCAATGGTGTTGATGATTCCAACTGCGTGAGACATCCTCCATGACACAGACTGAGTGAGTCGACTTGTGAGAGAGCCCATGAGTTGGGTGTGCCCATGAGATGGGTGTGTCATTCCTCTCTGAGACAGATATGGAACACTGTGTGCCCCTATGTAGGGAAGATGCCCATGAGCTGGGTGTGTCGTTCTCTCTAAGACGGAGATGGAACGTTGTGTTCCCCTGAGAAGGGAAGATGCCCATGAGATGCGTGTGTCGTTTGAGATGAAACACTGTTTACCCCTATGAGGGGTGAAGGAGCCCATGTGATGGGTTTACTATTCTCCTTTGTGTAGAGAGATGAGACGATGTGATACCCCAGATGATTCTCCCGGAGACTCAGTGAGATAGAGATCTGATGAGCAGGACGTCCCTGTGGCTGAGCATAGGAGGATGAGATCCTAATGGCTAAGCACTAATGAGTGTGTGTCTAGATGATTCTCCTGTGAGACTCAATGAGATAGAGATCTGTTGACTTGGACGTCCCTGTGGTTGAGCACATGTGGACGTGCCCCTAGTGGCTGAGCACTAGTGGGTGTGTGAGATCCCTTGTTATATTGTCTAAGATTTAGATTTACCTGTAACCCTAATTGTGATGTAAAGGGTACAGGTCGACCCCACCATAAAGTGAAAGATAATTAATATAAAAGATAATTAATATGGTAAATATTAATTATTTTATGAGTTATTAAGGTCGGCCCTGTTGTGCCAACAGACACCATTTTTGATATGTCAAGTCTAGTATAAATAAAGGTGATTTCCCCATTGAGGAAACAAAACACACATCTGATTTTGGAAATTTCAGCAATTACATGTTCTAGGGCTGAAGTGCACACCTCTCTTAGGCACTAGCCTTCTTGGTTTTTCAGAGCACCCTTTTGTGTGATAGGTCTATGGTGTGGGAGGTCTTTCTCTTGAGAATATAGCAAAGGATTGGTTGGGTTTTCTTCCCTTGTTGAGAAGAGTTTCCTAGGATATTTCTTGTGTTCTTGTGCATGGTATTTCTTCTTCCGATCTTGGTTATTGCAACAAATTGTTAATTATGTAGCTACATTTGTCTATGGTTCAAGTAAATGCTAAATTGAAATAAACTTCATGCTTGAGCCTAGCCTAGTGAAAATTCAACATGGTTTTAGAGCTTAGGTATTGAAGAACCCATTGCACAAGCATCTACCAGCCATCCTCTCACTTCTGCAGAATCGTATGACCCTCCCAGGGTTTCCAGAAAATCCGTACGACCCTCCTTTTATGAGGTATTTCAACACCTTAAACTTGGATGTTGGGGCTAAAAATTGTTGGGGAGTGTACGACCTCCCTCAACTCACCTCCAACAAGCTTCAGATTGCATTTTCGAGCATTTTGGATTTTTGGCCCTAGGGTTTCTAGGGTTTCACAGTTTTCTATAGAAATTTCAGAATTAGGGTTTCTGCAACTCATTGAAGGAGATTTTAAGCTCACCATTATTCTTCTGACTTTCAAGGCTTATTTTTGGCAGTCATAAGCCCAACAAAACCTAATTTTTCTATCCTAGCCTAGCCGTTAGGTTTTCTAGCCCAGTTGGCAAGGGTTTGTGAAGAATTTGAAAATATGATGAACAAAACCTTGGTGGAAGACAAGCTTGATGGATCAAGCAACTTTAGTTCCTGGAAGTCAATACTTCAGGTCACCCTTAAAGAGGAAGATCTATTATGGACAATACAAAAAGTTTTACCAGAGACAACTACCGATGAAGAGAAGGAAGAAAGGAAGGAAGATGACGTCAAGGAAAGGAAGAAAATCATCTACTCAGTAAGAGATCATCTCCTGCCTTGTATTGCCAACCTGAAGATAACTTCTGAAATGTATGAAGAATTCAAGAATATGTTTGAGAGTGGCATCATCTACTCAAGATCTTACATTGAAGGGCCAACTTCAAAATATCAGGATAACAAAAGGTGACATTGTTGTTATCTTCTTCATGAAGATGTCAGAGATCAAAGATTAGCTAGGTGCCATTGGAGAAATCATATCGTCACTCTTAGGTATGCACTTGCATATATTATTTGTATCATTGTCATGAGGGTACTTGCAGGAGGAAGGAACCTTTGCTGAAATCGTGGATCCAGAGGGATCTCAGTGTATTCAGAGGAACAACACACTGGAAGTGAAGACTCCAGGTTTGATTGTTTTAATCGTGATGTCTCTAAAATTGCTACATTACAAGTAGGATTTGTAGTTGTGACAACAATTCTTAATTTTTTTTGATTCTAGAAATGTACTCATTATTATCCTTTAGGAGATATTCTTGTCTTGTTTCCTTTCGTTTGTTTTCTTGCTCCAGGAAGGTTAATAACAAAGGAAGATGTTTATCCTTCAGACTTTAGAGGGATTCACTTGACTCAGAGGGACTCAAAACTATTTGAGAAGGATGAAGAACATAACCATCATTGAAGCAACCAAAGCAATGATACATGATCAGAGTCTACCTATGATTATGTGGCCAGAAGCATGCATGACAATAGTATATGTTCAGAACAGAAGTCCTCACCATATTTTGAAGAACATAACTCTCGGAGAAACCTCCACCAGAGTGAATCCTGAGGTAGGACACTTCAAGATATTTGGGTGTCCAATATATCTTCATGTACACAAAGGAGAAGAGGTCCAAGCTAGACCCTTCAGGAAGAAAGGGTAATTTTTTGGGATACAGTGAATATTCGAAGGCATATCAGATCTACATCCTTGGTTAGAGAAAGTTTGAGGTAAGCAAAGATGTCATATTTGAAGAAGAGATAGCCTTTCAAAGATCCATAGAATCTCAGATGGAGATTGACAATGAGACAATACATTATCCCCCTTCAACAGTTCAGATGGAGACAACCATTATTCCAATTGATTCAGTGGTTCCAGCTGATCCAATTGCTCCAGTTAATATTTTCGGAGATATTGCAGTAGGGCATAAAAGGCCTGCCCGAGATCAACAAACTCTGCAAGAGGCAGAGATACATGCAAATCCTCAAAGCACATTCCGAGAGAGAAAGAGACCAAAGAGTTTGTGACCTATTCTTCAGCCATGAGCCACCTTATTGATACAGATCCTTCTTATCATGGAGAAACAACAAGTCAACAGGTATGGAAAGATGCCATGACAGAAGAGTATCAGTCCATTTTGAAGAATGATGTATGGGATATTATTCCAAGACCAGAAGAGAATTCTATAGTGACTTCCAAGTGGATCTATGAGATCAAGCATACTGTTGATGGAAGTGTTGAGAAATACAAAGCAAGATTTGTAGCCAGAGGATTCTCACAAGAAGAGGGAGTTGACTATGATGATACATTTGATCCAGTATCCCAATACACTTCCATCAGTACTATCATCCATGAATTGGAAATTGCATCAGATGGATTTAAAGACAACCCTTCTCAGTGATGAGATTGAGGAAGAAGTTTACATCAAGTAGCCAGAGGGATTCGTGATATACGACGAGAAATCTCATGTGTACAGGTTGAAGAAATCCTGGTATGGACTAAAGCAAGCACCCCGTGCTTGGTACAAGAAGATAGATGGATTCTTGATGAGTTTGGGTTTCAACAAGAATGTTGCTAATCCAAACCTATATTATCATATTGTTGGTGACGAGTGCCTGAACTTGGTCATGTATGTGGATGATTTATTCCTTACTGGTTCAGAAAGACTTATTAT
This sequence comes from Picea engelmannii, assembly GCA_009831015.1. NCBI lineage: Eukaryota > Viridiplantae > Streptophyta > Pinopsida > Pinales > Pinaceae > Picea > Picea engelmannii. Next base: position 394,962 of record ML788089.1, read on the forward strand.
TGAATGCAAGCGAGCATTGACTTATGATTTCGACATGAAGGATCTGGGTATGATGCACTACTTCTTGGGACTAGAAGTATGGCAGAGAACTGAAGAGATTTTCTTGAGTCAAGGAAAATATACAATGGAGATATTGAAGAAGTTCGGTATGACAAAGTCCAAATCCATGCTTACACCAATGGTGATGGATTTGAAGAAAATGAATGATGCTTCTAATGATTTAGGAGAGATTGATCCACATGTGTACCGACCACTGATTGGATCACTGATGTATTTGGTTAACACCCGACCTGATATATGTTATGCAGTGAATGTACTTAGTCAGTTCACGAGTCAGCCGAGACAGACTCATTGGATAGCAACAAAGCATGTATTGAGATATTTACGAGGGACAATTGGATATGGCCTAAGATATGCCTCTATTGTAGACTTGAGCTTGATGGGATATGCCGATGCAGATTGGTCAGGGAGCATAGTGCACCAGAAGAGCACATCCGGTTGTTGTTTTACCATGGGGTCTGTCATGGTTTCCTGGTGCAATAGGAAACAAATATATGGCCTTGACTAGCGCAAAAGCTGAGTATACAACCTTGAATGTGGTAGTCTGCGAAGCAGTGTGGCTTTGCAAGCACCTGACCGATTTATTTGATCATGAGATGGATCCCACCATTATTCATTGTGATAACTAGAGCTGTGTGAATCTCTCTGAGAACCCTGTGTTTCATGATAAATCGAAACACATTGAGATAAAATATCATTATATCAGAGACTTGGTGCAGAGGAAAGAAATACACATTCAATACCTTCATACACATGAGAAAATTGCATATATCTTCACCAAACTTCTTCCCAAGATGAAGTTTGAGTACTTCCGTGAGAGACTTGGCCTGGTGGAGAATACCTCCCTAAGTTGAGAGGGAGTGTTGATGATTACAACCAAGACGAAGTTCAAGTACTTCCATGAGAGACTTGGCCTGGTGGAGAATGCCTCCCTAGCTGAGAGGGAGTGTTAATGATTCCAGCTATGTGAGACATCCTCCAGGACACAGACTGAGTGAGTCGACCTGTGAGAGAGCCCATGAGTTGGGTGTGCCCATGAGATGGGTGTGTCATTCCTCTCTGAGACAAATATTGCGCGTTGTGTGCCCCTGTGTAGGGAAGATGCCCATGATTTGGGTGTGTCGTTCTCTCTAAGATGGAGATGCAATGCTGTGTGCCCCTGAGAAGGGAATATTCCCATGATATGGGTGTGTCGTTTGAGATGAAACAATGTGTATCCCTCTAGCTGGAGGTGGAGGAGAAGGTGGAAAAGGTCAAGGAAAAACTCCACCCCCTATAATCTTTGCCAAGGTAGCGGCCAGATACGCTCCCTTGGTCCTCCCTACCGTCCTTCATGATTTTCCCGAAAATTATATGAAAAACCTACTGAAATTTATGAGAGAAGCAGATTTAACCGCAACTGAGCACATAGCATTTTTTGATCAGATTGCCGATATCCTTGGCATCAAGCATGAATATGTTTACTCAAGGATTTTAGTACAAACCTTCGAAGGACAAGTAAGGAACTAGTTTCGAGGACTCCTAGTAGGGTCCTTATGGTCACATGATGATCTAGAAAATGCATTTTTAAGACAGTGGGGAGAAAAGAAAGACCATATCTATTATTTAACTGAATTTGGGGCTTTAAGAAAAAAGAATTATGAATCAGTTCTTGAATTTACTAAGAGGTTCAATAAACTGTAGAATAAGATCCCAGCCGAAGTTAAACCCTCTCAACCTGCGACAAAGGTAACTTTTGGAGGGGATTTTGAACCCGACTTTGCCCTACTCTTAAGAGAAAGAAGATCTGCCACTCTAGCAGGAATGAAATATGATGCCATAGAAATTGAATCAAACATGATGGCATTCGGTAAATTAAAAACCAAAGTTGAGATGGGAACTAGAGAACCTAGGCATTTTAAAGAACAAGTAGGACCCTCTGGATCCGGGAAGTCCGCAAAAGAAAAAATGGATGAGATGGATAAAATAATTAAAGACTTATCAAACAAAATATCCAGTATGGAATTAGACCAAGCCAAACCTGATCCGTTCGTTAGAAATCAGTTCAGAAGAAACCCTAACTCTCAAATGCAACAAAGACAGGTGAAAAATGAAGATCAAAAGATCCAAGCCTCTTTTAAAAATGGAAATTTTATGCAGAGGGATGACATGCAAAATTATGAGGAGTTAGAAGAGGATCTAAACAACCTTAGTGATGATGACCTGGAGCCTCATTTAACTAGACATGATTATGAAAAGTCTCTAGACCTAGAACCCCTGTTTAATAATGAGGAAAGTATAAATAATTTGGCAGAATGTGCATATCAAGGACTCGCCGACTCAATAATGGTCGAACTCCAATAGAAGTATAATTTAAGGCACAGAGAAAAAAATCCTACAAATGTTCCATCGATTTTTTTATTATCAAGAAATAAAGCGAATGAGGCAACTGTTACTAAACCGCTAGTTGAAACACAAGCTTCTCGATCAAAAACAGTTGAAACAAGAGCAACGCAAACTAAGAAACTAGAAAATATAGAAGCACAAGCTCCAAACAGAGAAATTGAAAAAACAAATGGAGGTTTCAGTTTAGAAAACAATCTAAATAAAATTAAAATCTCCATGCCCTTGGTTGAGCTTGCCAAAAATCCGATTTATAAAAAACAGATTGCTAAAACGATAAGTTTTTCTGATGCTGAATGTCACGCAGATGCCATCAATCTACAATATGAAAGAACTATGATCATGTTTGGTCCGCACATAAAAAATACTAAGGATTTTGTTGCTCCGTTTTATATTACATTAACTGTGCATGACCACTTAATCCACAACTACATGTTAGATTCCGGGGCCTCTCATAATTTAATGCCTAAAATTATCATGGAAAAATTTGTCCTTGAGATCACTAGACCTTATCAAGACTTATACTCGTTTGATTCCAAAAAAGTTAAGTGTCTTGGCATGATCAAAGATTTGGTAGTAAATCTTGCACAAATCCCTCTAAAAAGTATCCTTATGGATGTAGTCGTCGCTGACGTCCCTACCAAGTATGACATACTGTTATCCAGGTCTTGGGGTGCCAAATTAGGAGGATCGCTTCAACTAGACATGATTTATGCTACGATCCCAATTTTCGATGGACAATTTACTCGACTGTACAGAGAGACTAGATTGGCATATACTGTAAGTGACCCCCAAAACCCAAACAATTACCTAGTCTATGTTGCTGATCAGGACTTAGGAAATTGCATATTATCAATAGATGATGATTTCGAAGAATGTACAGAAGAAAAAAATAAAAAAATAGAAAAAACAAAGAAATGTGTAAATAGTAGAGGAGTATGGAAAATGTTTTTTGATGGCGCTTCGTCCTGCGAAGGAGCAGGGGCTGGAGTGTTATTTGTAGCTCTAGGAGATGAGTACATTATTCCCTTTTCATATAGATTACAGTGGGAGATTGATTATACAAATAATGTCTGTGAGTATGAAGCTCTATTCTTAGGATTAGAGGCCGCCAGAAAGTTAAAAAATGAACATATGATAGTTTATGGTGATACAGAGCTTATTGTGAAACAAATAAAGGAACAATATCAAGCTAAGCATCCAAGGTTGAGGTCATACACAAATTGCGCCTGGGATTTGATAGAGAGTTTTTTCTCATCTTTTAATATTCACTCTATTCCCATAATGGAAAGTCAACAAGCCAACTCTTTAGCCAAAGCAACTGCGACGTTTGTACCACCTACTGTCCTAAAAATGAAATATCACATCGAAATGAGACACAAACCTTCGATCCCAAATAATGTTCAGCACTGGCAAGTCTTTGAAGACCACAAAAAAATTAAACAGTTCCTTGAAATGGTCAACGAGTTCTATGAGACTCACATAGATCAGGAAAACTAGAACGATCCTATCCAGGTCATGCAGAAAGGTGAAGACCCCCAAAATTTCTAGGATAATATCACAAATCATCGTATGCTTGTGCTTAAGAACAATCAAATCCCTAGAGGTCTGATCCCCTTAGAGAGACTATTTGACCAAGATGACATACCCTTGAATTCTACCTTACGACCTCAGCCCGAAGAGGTTAAAGACTATAATATAGGAACTGTGGAAAATTCTAAACTGGTCAAGATATCTAAACACCTTCCAGCCCAAATGAAGAGTAAGTACGCCGAGTTACTTGGATAGTATAAAGATGTCTTTGTGTGGTCCTATGATGATCTAAAAACTTACGATACCTCTGTAATTGAACATAAGATTCCTATGAAGCATGGTCTCAAACCTTTCAGGAAGAAGCTTAGATAGATAAATCCTATCCTCCTACTAGTGATAGAAAGGGAATTCAAAAAGATTCTCGACGCAAAGATTATCGTTCCACTCAGGTATTCCGAATGGGTAGAAAATTTGGTACCCTTCAGGAAGAAAAGTGGAGAAATAAAGCTTTGTGTAGATTTCAAATATTTAAATCGGTCATACCTCAAATACAACTACCCACAACCGAAAATGGATCATGTCCTAGAAAAAGTAGTTGGAGCTAACATAATGTCCATGATTGATGGTTTTTCAGGATACAATCAAATTGTTGTCCATGAAGATGACAAAGAAAAAATTGCGTTTACCACTCCGTGGGGAACTTTCATGTACGATAAAGTGCCATTTCTTTTTATGAATGCAAGAGATACTTTCCAAAGGGTGATGGATATAGCTTTCATCAGTGAGAGAGATAAATTTGTGGTTATTTACTTAGATGATCTAACATTTTTTTCCAAATCTGATGTAGAACATTTGGTACACCTCAAACAAACTTTTGAGAAATGCAGAATATTCGGTTTCTCTCTTAATCCTAAGAAATCACACTTCTCTATACAAGAAGGTAAACTCTTGGGTCATATAGTCTCAAAGGAAGGAATCAAGGTTGATCCTAAGCGAGTCGAGGCTATAGACACAATTAATATTCCTAGGAACATAAAATAAATTCAATCTTTTTTAGGAAAGATCAACTTTTTGAGAAGATTCATTCCCAATTTTGTTGAAATAATTAAATTGATTATAGATATGTTGAACAAATACAACGAAGTAAAATGGACCGCCGAAGCTAAAGCATCATTCGAGCGAGTCAAGAAAGCTATAGGCGAAGCACCAATGTTAGCCAGTCCAGACTATACCAAGGAATTCTTGATCTTCTCTTTCACTTCTGAACATACTATCACAGCGGTTCTCCTGCAAAAGAACGAAGAAGGTTTTGAGCAACCGATAGCCTTTTTTAGTAAAAGTCTTAGGGATGGAGAATTAAAATATGAAATACTTGAAAAACAATCTTACGCAATGGTGAAAGCTCTCAAATATTTCAGAACATATGTGCTACATTCCAAAATAATCGCTTACATGCCAACAAGTGTTGTCAAAGACATCTTGGTCCAACTAGATAGTGATGGAAAAAGAGGTTGGTAGTTGGCTAAAATTCAAGAGTTTGATATAGAATGACGTCATCTGCGACACGTCACTACGTGAAACAACCCTTCAGAAATATAACAAATAACTAATTCACAAATCACCGAAACACCAAAATGCCGAAGTATTAAACTTTAATTAATTAAGTTGATCATGGTCAAGAGATAATTAATGATTTCTCACTTCGGAGTTTGAACGTTTACCCCTCATCGTATCCTAAAATCCTCAAAGTCTGAATTTCTGAAACACTTAAAAGATAAATATGATTAATTAAGACTTAAATCGATTTCTAGATAATTAATCATTTCAGACTTTCGGGTCTCGGGGATTTCCTCTCGAGCTACATTTAAAAACCCCAAAGTCCGAAGGTCCGAAACACTTGAAGTTAACACACCTTTTTAAATGTGATTAATTAAGGTTTTAATAGAGATTATCCTCGGATTAACCTCCGCAGATTCAGGATTCGGAAAATTCTCACTTTGTCTCATCTAAAGTTCCCGAACACGAACCGTCAAATATTAATGAAATTTATGACCAATTAATGGTAATGATTCAAATGTGGATCACGGATTGCCAGGTAGGATTTTCCATTAAAGTTAATAAATTGGTCATCGGTAAATCTATACTAGAATCAATGCATCTGATGTAAATAAAAACACTTCGATTTTGAATTTCATTTTCACCCTCCGCAAAGTAGCAAGTTTTATCTGATTGAGAAGCTCACGCAATTCCTCTGCAACAAGTAACCTTGTTTTGTTCTCTCGATATCATGGAACCATGAAAGATGATGAAGAAGACTGATTCTGCTGGCGAAAGTTCAAATCCAAATGCAGACGTTCTATCAGATACCATGCTGCGAGCCATAGACATTGTGAAATCTTGGACACATGTGTTCGAGGTTCTAGAACATGAGATTATAAACTGTCCAGAAGACTTTGGTGATGAAGTAGACGATACTCATGAAGCTAAACTCATATATATAGCTCAGTCAAAGCTACACAAGATAGTTGCGCGACTGAGACTCATGTCGTATAACGACATGATAGGCTGGGCCTTGGAGAACATCGATGTCCAATGAAGGAATCAATCTTGAAGGAATATTGAAGGGCCTTTTTGCAGCAGCAATATTGAAGGAATGATGGTTGAGGTGTTGGGAACCCAAGGCCTCAATCAACAAACCCTAGAAGGAAAACGACTACTAGGAAGTAGGTAACCCTCGGCCGTAACAATTTTCCTGCTTCTTTAGCTCAAGCTTGAAGTAAATAAAGGTTTGATAAAGAAAATGATGCTAGAGTGATACAATGGTAGGACTCTAGCACATGCTTCAAAAGATAGGTTTTTTAGCAAAATCTAGTAGGTGAAAAGCTATTAAGACAAGGACAATAACATCTGCTTGATCTCCTAGGGTTTTAAGCTAGCAATTTCATAATATTAGCAAAATGCAAAGTAAATGTACTATAACCATTCAAAGTAAAGAAGAATTTCAGAAATTCACTTACATTCACTAAGAATAATCTAGCATATAGCCTAGTTGAAGACTCTCCACCAATAAAATGCCAAAAAAACACCAAAATAAGCCTCCTCCAAAAGTTGCGCATCACTAAATTTCAGCCAAAGAGCCTTAAAGGAGTTGAATTTCAGATCTAAATTAGTGAGTGAAAGAATGATGGAATAATACAGGGGATAAATCTCTTATTTATACAATCACAATGACCTTTAGTTACAAAATTAGGTGAAAAAAGGCCGACATGGCCAATTTACATGAGAAAATCCAATTTTACATAAATTTGTCAATAAAACCTTAAATTAAGCTTTTTAGGGTGATGTCATGCCCTTCCTAGGGTGATGTTAGCCTCCTTGATAGAATGTTAGCCCTCCAAGTGGAACATTGGGGCTCAAAATCCCTCTGGAACTACCACATGTGTCAACCAATGTCGTCCTCAAGCTGGGTGCCTCAACTGGGTGACGTCAAGGCTCAGAATGATGACGTCAAGGGCCTTCAAGGGCCAACATCATGGTAGGAGGGAAATATGCCCTTGGGTCTAGGCCTGTCAGGCTGTCTCTGGGGGAACGTCCTCCTCACTCTCCGGTGCAAGCCTCTGGTATATATTTTCCCCTGGTTGGGGTTTCAACATCCATCTTGTGGGATTTTATCCCTATGGAGGTCTGAGCTAATCATCTCCCCATGTGTACCTATCTGTCGGGCATGGTCCTACAACAACAAAAAGTACGCCCTCCATGGGCTCATAAGTCATGGGGATCATAACAATGTCAATCACATCTAATAATCAAGTTATCCAAACATGTGCATAAAACCCCCCTTTCCTAGACAAGTGCTCAAAGACGTTATGTTATTCTATAAGCCAGGTTTGGAGAGGGTCTCAGGATGTCCTATTGGGATAATTCTCCTTAGATGTGGGATGTTTCCAGGTGAGGACCAATCTAGGTCATGTAAGTGCATGAGATGGTATGGGGATGTTTGGGAAATGGGTGCAGTGATGACAGGGAAATGTAGGGCTTACCTGTGGGTGCCTCTGAAGAGGGTGAGCTGCACCTAGTCATGGATGCAAATGTTTTCAAGCCCATTGAATGCCTTTTTAATTTTTTTATCTTATTGCTTTTTCTTTCAAGACAGTAGCTGGGGGATAATGTTACCCACAAGAATTTCACAGACATGAGAAGGATGGCTCATGATGAGACCCCCTTTCTTTTGGCTATGCTACTAAGAGCCACTACCCTGCCATGGTGACTAGCTGAATGGTAGTGTCATACCACTAAATTCCCATGGACCTAATAGGTTGGATCATGATGAGACCCCCTATCCTCCAACTAGGTCTTGAGTTTATTTATTTATGGGTCCCTCCTTTTTCTTATTAAGAAGCCTTTTATTGCTTTCTCAGGGATCCCTGGGTGAAGCATCTGAAGGTTTTTGTTCTTTTGGATTTTATCTTTTTCCAGCTACTTTTACCCTCTAGGCCTTTAGCCCCTTATTCCCACAAGGCAAGGTACAACCCTTTTCTAGCTTGGAAAACCCAATGCCCGAACCAATGCAGGGGATAGATGAGAGGGAAAATGATGAAAAGTGATAAGTATGGTGGGAATGGACGATCACCTTTCAAGAACCCACCCAGTGGCAACTCACTCCGAAGGGAACCAACTTGCTAGGGAATTTTTTCATCCCACCAGGTATATACAAGTCAAAAGGCATAAATTCCAAGCACATGTCATCAAACAAAAGAGAATTAAATGCACATATTCAAATGTTTTGAGAATCAGAGTGACACATGCCATGATACCCAGACTCATTACCTCATTGAGCAAGACCCACTGCTACTTCAGAACCAAGCTGATGGGATGGATGTTGTTACTGCGGACATAATGGAGGCATTGAAGAAGAAGGATAGGCCCTCTAGGACCAAGCTCAAATCAATATGGCTCTAGGAACTCCATGTCTAGGACCTGTGGGCCTCGAGACATAATCTCCTTAGTTATCCCTAGGATAGGGGATAAAACAACATAAAGAGGATCACTGAAAGAAGCACAATCGCAAGGTACACAACATTTTATCCTGGGAAACCCTCATGGGGGAGAAAGCCTAGAAAAAACTTGCTCAATAATAGATTGCCAATACAATGCCAAGACTAAGACCAAAACACCAATAATAAACTAGGATTGAGCATGCGCCTCTCTTCTCCTTCCTCCTGCAACTGCAACTGCCTTCAAATTATGCGCACTAGAAGAGTGTGTGTGTGAGTGTACAAGTGGGGCACCATCCTCACATATAAATACTAGTTGAGGAGGCGCTAAGGTTATGTCTCTTTACTTAGTAGGGTCGACTTCTTCTAAAAGTTGTTAAAACCACTTTATAAACAATATGGGCCAACTTTACAAATACCACCATATAAATATGGTTTGACCAATCCACAAAAGGGGATTTAATCTTATACAAGACCTGACATGATCAATCTGCAAAAGGGGATTTGATCTATAAGACAATAAATCAAATATAATTACAATATTCTTCGAAGTTACAATATTTCAACACTCCTTGTTAACGAGAAGGGTATTTTATTGACATGACCCAATACAACATCATCGAGATAAAGAGAGGGAAACATCATCATCAACATCTGAAACACTAACTGACACATCTACAAATCATCGAAATTTTTTCTCATCATCAATATCATCATCCACAACATGGAACTGAACTAACATCATCGACATCATCAACATGAAACTGAAATAACATCTTCATCCTCATCAGCATGAGGCTAAAGTAATATCATCATCAACATCAACATGAAGCTAAACATTTTCATCCTCATCAGCATGAGGCTAAAGTAACATCATCATCACCAACATGAAGTTGAAGCATCGACATCAATAACACGAAGCTGGAACAACATCATCAACAACATGAGGCTGGAACAACATCATCAATAGCAGGAGGCTGGAACAACAACATCATCATCAACATGAGGCCGAGACAATAACATAATCAACACGAGGTTGAGACAACAACATCATCATCAACACGAGGCTGACACAACAACATCAACAACACGAGGCTGGGACAACAACATCATCGTTAGCACGTGGCTGATACAACAACATCAACAACACGAGGCTGATACAACAACATCATCATCAACACGAGGCTGAGAGCTCAAACATCAACAACACACGACTAATACAAAAACATCATCATATGGCAACAAAATGAGGCAAGTGCAACAACAACATTTTGTGGCACTTTGACAGACCGTCCTTACCAGACCTTCAAGATATTCCTAGGAATCATAAGATTCCCTAGGATATAAAATCCTAATAAGATACCACGTGGTACTTTGACAGACTGTCCTTACCGGCCCTTCGGGATATGCCCAGGAATCGTAAGATTCCCTAGGATATAAAATCCTAATGGAGCTACAACTACTGACCACAAATGGCATACACATGCAAAGGTAATTTGACAGATCATCCTTACCATACCTTTGGGATATACCCAGGGATGATCAATCCCCTAGGATATAAAATCCTAACAGAGCTACCCACTATTGGTTAGGATACCATAATATCATCTGCATCACTCCCCCTTTCGAGGGAGGTCCTTTCGGACAACACCAAGCTTGTTTCAGAAGTACTCAAACTTCACATGAGATAGAGGCTTGGTCAACACATCTACAACCTTCTCATATGTGACAACATATTGGAGCTTTATAGCTCCCCCCTGCACCATATCACGAATGTATTGATAGTACCGGATCTCTATGTGCTTCGACTTATCATGAAACACTAGGTTCTCCGTCATATTTATACAACTCTGGTTATCACATAGAATCATGATGGCTTCCATCTCCAAATTGAACAGATCTGTCAAGAACTGTCGAAGCCATATGGATCCACAACCGACAGAACATGCTGCAATGTATTCCACTTCTGTCTTGCTGAGAGAAATACTAGATTGCTTCATGCTTTTCCGTGAAGTCATGGCCGACTCGAGACTGAAACAACATCCTGAAGTGCTCTTTCTATCTGAAGCACTTCCAGCCCTATTTGAATCAGTATAACCATACAGTCTGAAGTCATGATCTCCAGTATAACAGAGACCACAATCCAACGTACCCTTAAGGTATCTCATCACATGCTTTGCAGCTACAAGGTGAAAACATCTAGGCTCTACCAGATACTAACTCAGGGTGCTCACAATAAAGCATATATCTACCCTAGTATTCGTTAGATACACCAATGATCCAATAATCTGTCTGTATAGATTAGCATCAACCAACTCTGACGAAGTATCAACCGGGAGCTTCAAAATTGTTTCCATGGGTGTGTTCATGGATTTACATTCCATCATGTCAAATATCTTTAGTACTTCAACTGCATACTTCCCTTGGTTAAGGAAGATCAATAATGGATTATGCATGAAGACTAAAAATTAAATAAGTACAATATACATAAAAAAAAAGAGTCAAATGTATTATAAATTTCCACCATCTACTTACATGTCGCTTTCCTCATTCTACCTTTTCCCAATAGGTGCTCCCCTTCAAATCTGTTGATGGATTTGACATCCCAAATGTGATCCACATTAATACTTGCAGATGTTTTAGGCATATATTGAGTAATATAAACCATGGTTTGATATACCATATATCCCTCTACCATAGAACCCTCGAGACGTTCTCTTTGTCTAACCAAATCCTTCAATGATTTCAAGTGCCTCTAAACCATCCACATTGACCTTGTGTGTATAGGTCCACATTTTTTAATCTCCTCAACTTGGTGTACGAGGTAGTGTTCTTGTGCATTGAAAAATGTCAGAGGTAGATACTTTTGTATTTCACATATTAGACGAGGAATTTGTAACCTCCAATATTTTATATCTTCTTTATAGATTTCTTTAAATGACAACCATCTAAAAATGATGCAAATAAATCACTTGTTTCAACAAAAAAGTATATAGTACTACATTACAAGTAAAACACATGTAGTGAAATATAAGTTGTACAACAAATTGAAAAAATTCCAATTTGCATATAAATTGTCACTTACCTCATGTATTTGTCGAGATCGTATATAATTTGTTTAACATTGTTGTCAAAGTTGTATGGGAGAGATAGATGTAGAATATATTGTAACATAAAAAATGAATCATTATTTAGTCACAAATTAGTATATTAAAAAAAACACGAACAAGATTTTTCACCAATATAGAAATATATACACCAAAATAATTACCTTAATCAAGGTATGCCAATCATGAGTTTTTACCCCACCTAATTCACCTTTCTTTGTAAGGATATTCTTTATGTTTGAAGAAAATCTAGTGGGAAATTTAATTTTTTCAATAACCTCTTTTACATCCTTGCTTTGTTGCTCTTTCAATAACCATGGAAGGATGCTTTTATTTGGTCATCTGCATTGCTATTTGAATGATTGACACTTTGAATTACATGATTGGCCTCCTTAATGCCATTACAAATCTTGACAAATTTTTCTTTGTCACTCCTTCCATCTAAGATTCACCATAACGTTTCTGTTACATTCTTCCCGATGTGCATTGTATCAGACAAATGAACAATTTCTAGGTGCTCATAGTAGTGGAGCCTACTAAATTGTATGGGATAACTTTTCATTCCTCGTGGAAGAACCCCATTATTAATGCCTTCATGACGACCTTCAAGGTGAAGCATATAAATTAAAGATATTGCAACAATACTTGTCAATTAGTACAATGAACAAAATGCAATAAAAAAATAAAATATTACAAACATTTCATGTATGATACATGAT
>ML788089.1:431940-453690 GCA_009831015.1 Picea engelmannii
AATGAACGGTCCAGATTTACAATGAAATTACAATATACTTTTACAAGGCAATTTTTGCTTCGGGGGCTTCGCCCACGAACCCCCGCTGGGGGCCTGCTTGCCCCCAGACTCCCCAACCGGGGGAATAGGCCCCCCGGACCCCACAGAGGGGGTACCCCCCTCTGCACTCCCCCGCGTGGAAGAGTGTACATACTTCTGGGGTGTAAATACTTCATGGGGTATAAACACGGCTGAAATCAAGGACCTCTAAATCAAGAAGATAATCAGGCTCCACAACCAACACCAGGCATGATGGCAAATATGAAGAAAGAAGTGGACTTGCGAGTAAAGTTTATCTTCCATTATGCTTTTCTTCCTTTAAATTGTTGAAAGCAAATCGTGAGATAACAGAGGAAGCATAGAAGTTTGATTACATCCTTGGTGGTACTGTTTTACATGGGGAAGTTTTCATCAATCAAGAAGGCCCACAACATTCTCATACATTTGATAACCATGTTGTTGATCACATAGAAGGTTATTTTAGCTCAGATCTGCAACCTATGCTCAATTACCACCAACTTGAAAAAGAAGAGGAAGTTGATCAAGAAACTGTTGTCAAAGGTAATTTCCCTTCGCCTGAAACTAATATAGACATTCAACAATGTTTCCAACAATACAAAGTGTTTCAAAGCTGGCTTTCTTCCCCTATGAATGATGTGGTTGTTCTGAACTTCATTGTAATTTTATGGGGCTGAATTGACTACATATGCAACAACTTTGAAGTCTCTATGAAAAGATTCCAATGGTGGTGATATGAGCTTTGTCTTCCCTCATTGTATGTGTTTCTTGTGATTTTTTTATGCCATATACATTTTTCTTCTGTTTAAATTGGAGAGTTGAAGGCCCAGAATTCATCATTTGATGCTCTTGGCTTAAGCAATTTAAACTGTGTATGTTTCCTCTTAGCTAATTCAAAATTCATTTTTGTAATGCTTTGATGCAGTTATTTGCTTCTCTTTCCTCTTAACACTCTAATTAAGTTCAAGTTATAACTCAGATTCATTGCCTCATTTAGCCTTTATCCTCTGGAAAGTTCAATTGGTTGATCACTGTTTTCATTCAATTTCAAAATTTTGACTCCATAGCCCACAATGTTCCTCCCCTTTGCCAACAACTTTATTAAACCCCCAAAACAAACCAAATCTAGCCACTGATTTCCAAAGAAGCATCAAGTGACATGAGAGAGCCCTCTCTGAGTTGAGAAGGCTAGTGCCTCAGCTCTAAAGCTGGTTGAAATAGTTACCTCTATCGTTTGTCTATCAACCGGACAAAATTTACAGAGTGCTAACAGGATGCATAAAGTCCACAAAGGTACTAGTCTATGATAGTTGGATATGATGTGGACTAATGATTAAATGTCATGTGGCAGTGGGGCCCACCACTAAAATAATTATACATTGCAGTATTATTTTACAAAATGTTTGATTCATATTGAGGTAAATAACAAGTAGAGGGTTGAGTCTCCTCAAAGGTGAATAAAATATACAATTTATTAGATAACAAAGCCATGATTCAAAGTGTATGTATGCTCAATCTTCTTGCAATAATTTCAAACACTTTGATCTCAATGGAAAGGTGATCTCTTGATGACCAATTATTAATTAGGTTGTGATTGAGATCCAACTGATGTGGACAATGCATGTTGTAAGGAGGGAAGGGGAAATAAAATTCTATTTGTAGATATTATGCAATTTATCAATGCTAGATGGTGGATTTATGTCGATACAACCACCCCTTGATCATTTGGGAGGAATAGACAAGGATCATGTAGAGTAATTAAGGCAATTATCCTCTTACAATATTTGGAGCACAATTACAAAATCTGTTATCTCTTTTAGACAATGGACTATAATTAATGAGGTTTTCTTTTATCCTCCTAAGGAAGCAAGGACAAGGTATGGAGGGCAATAAATAAAATCAATATACCCAAATGATGGATGGTTATGGATTGCAATTGATGAAGTTTCTTTCTATTATTTGGAAAAATAATCATATGGTATGGGGGATAATGAATAAATTTTATTTTCAAGTGGGTAATGATCATTAATGTGGGTTACTATCTCCAACAATCGATATATATTCCTATTTTTCCAATCATCATCATCCCCCTCTCTTCATTTTGTATATAAAATCTTTTGTCTTGAGGCTACAACATGGGAAATCATAAGACTCAATACTCCTTGCTCTTTCTTCAAGGGATTCACCTCCTTGTGGTTAAAAACATATTAGAGTTGATAATGTCTCTAGTATCAATGCCTTGAGCCTCTTCATAAAACTTAAAGTTTGATGGTTGATTATTTAGACCATGTTGTAATTTCAAACAACTCAAAATGTTCAATTTCTTAGTTAATTTATTTACTTGAATTCTCTGTTATTTTATGTTTGTAATGGGTACTCATTTGATTATGAATGCCTTCATTGTTCTTGGTGGTCATTGAGACATTCCTGGCTAAGGAACAATTTCAAGGCACCCTATGGAGGAAAATTGACCTCCCCGCTTTAGGATATACTTAAAGAATCCTTTAGATAGAGGAGGTATCCCTCAAATAAAGATCTTTGAACAAAGATTTCTCCAATACATTGAATAAATAATGTATTTCTCAATAAGATACAAACTAATTAATTCAAATTTCACAACTTTCCTTGCACATTAAAGGCACCATATTCCCATTCAACTAGTTATTTAAATCATTGAAAGAGAGATATAAGATAATCAAAGAACACAAATTTCTTCAAAATAATATTGCTCACAACAAATACTAAATCAAAGAAAACATATATTCAAGTACATCCATAATACATATTCCAAAAATGTTTGGATGAAAGGAAGCATATTGGGCATACATTCAAATGAATCTAATAGATGCAAGTGATTATACACATTTAATACAACTTCAACATAACATCCAATTCATCTTTATGTTCAACATAATACAACGATAAATATTGTCAATTATAAATATGAATATTAAAATATCTTCATCTTCGTATTTTAACACCATCAACATACAATACAATAAAAAAACATATGTCAGATGCATGCTACTGCCAATATATTAAATCCTTAATAAATACAAAGAAAAATCTTGAGAATACGTCTTTGAAGATTTTGTTGATTCAAAAGTCTAAAGTTTTTATGAAAATGTCTAATAACCTCAATAGAAAATAAAAGAAACTTGGGACATAATTTACAAAACAAATTTCAATAGAACTGGTTGATTGAGGAATGCATCCTTAGGATACTCAAGGGAACTATCAAATAAATCCCTTAGAACTCTCCAGTACATTGTTCTCCACTGTGACCAATTTGATTGACATAAGCAAATTCTTTCTTAGTTTGAAAAAACTTAATACATTTTTTCTTTTGCTTTCTTGCTTGGATATTTGCTTCGTATTCTTGATATTTTATACCATTCATTCCCTTGAGGATATCTAGAATTAGACATTTTCCTTGCAACAATATCCAATTATGTAAAGAGATCAAAGGAATTAGGTGGAAAACTTTTATGTAAATAAATAACATTGTTTAAAGGCTTAAAATCAAGAGACAGTCAATCAAATATTGATTTTCCCTTAAGTGGATTGGTAACATTCAAGAACTATTCAATATTATTTCTTTGTTTAATCAATTCCTTATTATATATCTCAAGGTTGTAAAACCAATTATCTCTCATCCATGGGGAAGGTAATGACACCCATAACAATTATCACTAAATGTCATGGTTATAGAGGTTTGTTCATTAACACCCATAACAATCAACTCAAATTGAGTTATACCATTCAAAAATTTAATTACCTCTTTTACCACTTGTTCTTCATCTCCTAACTATGTCTAGGCTTTGCTCATTTCAATTTGTACCCACTGTGATAAATATTTAGTTTGTGGTATGACTATGACCCCAAGCTTGTCCATTATCATTATAATCTGATCCAAAATTACATGTTTTGCTCCAACCTGAAACCTCTTTCTAGTTTCTTTCTTTTCACTTCTTCTAATGACTTTTTTAGGTCCCCAATTATTTGGGTACCTTTAGCTATAATTTTTCCTCTCTCAGCTAATTATTTATGACAATCATGAATTATTATATTTCTTTCCTCTATTTATGTTTCCATCTCCAAAATTTCTACATTCTTCCATTTGATATGTGCTTTAGATTTTAACAACTCTTGTGAAAGTTCAGAAATTTTGTTTTTCAAACTTATTGCTTGCTCCATATTAGCTCCTTCCTTTTCCAAAACATCTTCCTTTATGATTTCCACTTATAGGGTGGATGGTTGTTGAGCTAGGCTAGATGTTTTTGCTACGTCTTTTTCCTCCTTTAAATTATCAATTATATGACCCAATTTGACATTTTGTTGTTGTAACTTTGAAACTCAATATGCTAATTGTTCTTTTTCTTTTTGTGCCTCAACCAATTCCTTTGTTTGAATATTCTCCAAAGTAAGTATATTCAGTTTTTACTTTAGGAGCTCAATTTATTTATCCGTTTCTTTAACTAAGGTTTTAACAACATCTTTATTACTTGGATTTTCTTCAAGTGTTATCACCCTCTATTCAAGATCATGAATACTTACTAATATTTCCTTATTAACAATTGTTTCTTGCTTGAGTTGGCTTTCTAACTTAGTCACCATCCCTTTCAGTTTCTTGGCATTTGTTGTGGCTTGTATCAAATCCCTTGATACCATATTACAAATTTTTGTATGCCATTCTATCTTGTCACCCATGGGCATCTTGTCCAGATCAAATTTAACCTTGGTGGTCTCATATTCATGACTTTGATTTATCCACCAGTCTTATCTACTTTTAGCTGTAAAATGGCCATATCAAATGTGCTTTTTTCATAGTTGACCGAAGTTGATAATCTGGGAGGTTCTAACCCTTCATTACTTGATTGAGAAAACAATTTTTCTTTTGATTTCTTAGACTACTTAGTTAAAACCATATTAGTAAAAACATCAGTATCTTTCTCACTAACTGGTAATTCCTTTGAACTTCCCAGATTTTGTGACATTTCATTTGACTTTTTCATTACTAGAATATGAATAATAGAAACAACATTTTTTCAAGGAATCAATATGTTAACACTCATAAATTTCTTTGGGTTGTATGAAAGAAAACCCCGAGGTAACTGTTTCAACCAACTTTAGATTGTATTCTGACCTATACAACTAGAGAGGGCTTTCTTAGATGTTTAATGACTAGTAATAACTCAAGGGTTTCATCAATAAAGGCACAAAGGTCAGATTCTGCAATAGGACATGTTTATTTTTGTTTTAAAATGGTTGGTAGGACAAACAAGGAAAAGGTACCATTGGGAAATGGAGTCAAGGCTTGAATTTCAATGTTTTTACAGTCAACAACTGGTTGGTTTCTTCTTGCAGATTTAATGCAAAATAGGTGTTATGCTCAGCAAATAAATGATGTGAGATGAGAGATGGAAAGGAGAAGAAATCCCACTACACTGCAGGAATCAATCAATGGATGAATCTCCAGTGCAGATTTAGAATAAAGGACACAAATATTAATTACTAAACAAAGCATCAAATGAAGATGAATTCTATAAAAGTAACCATTTACACATAAAAAGCATCATCAACGTGAAAAGAGCATCAAACATGGATGAATTCCTACCACTTACTCTCAGACAATGCTAGAAGAAAAACATAATCATGGAAATGATATACAAGAAACACATACTTAACATAAACACCGAGATGAATCTCAAATTTCAGAAACAGCAAACTTCTACCTTAACTTCAAAGAAATAAACAAGTCTTGATCCACAGTACAATAGTCCTCCCTTTCACAAAGAGAGTCCCCCTCAGTCACCTTTGTGCAATACTTTAATAGAAAATTACATCAATCATATCTCTAGGAGGTCGAATCCTACTCCATGCATTAGATTCTATGCCTTAGAGACATGTGGAAAACATAAAATCCAACTAATTCCTTGATTCCTGGAAACTGTCTTTTAGAATAAATGCAACTGCAACCATCATCATTGCATTGAGATTTAGTGGAGCTGAATCTTAGGTACAAGTGTCCCTTGGTATCTAAATACTCTCTAAGAACCCATTTGAACCTCCTCAGATAGGTGGCAGCCCTCCTACGAATCGGATTTATCATATTGTTAGCGTTTGCAACGCCATTTCAGGATTCACTGCAAACTTCCTTGTAGGTGATGATTTCCACTTTTCTCCAAAAAGACGAACTGGGTCATGCTGATTTTTGGTCAGCAAGCCCATGATATTACTATTCATCTCTGCAAAACATTTCAGAAGAACCCAAATTGACATTTAAAATTTATTATGAATATACGATTTTTCTGTGTACTAGGTGATTTTGTAGTGCGCAGTGAGTTTTGCAGTGCACAGTTGCAAATGGAAATGAAAATAAGAAATGATAAATCTTCCTTTTGAAACTGACCCTTGGAGATGTTGGATGATGCCATGCGCTAAAACAAATATTGGTGCTAACAAGCATGACTTTGCAAACTGCTGACAAACCTCTAACTTTAGCTATGAAAATCATGGTGCTAATAGTTGGCTCCAATGGGGATGTTATCCTCCCTGTGAGGTAGAAAAGAACAGTAGACCAGGTGCCTTATCCATCTGAAACCCAATGACAATCCAAGCCAAAACTATTGCTCCAAACTAAAAACTGAAAACTCATGCTGAAAATCAAAACTGGAAATTGTTGAAATAAATGTTCGTAGTACCGAGCTTATTCACACTCCTACCTACCATAATTTATTAAGAACAAAGGTCAAATAAATTGATTTCATACTTCCAATAAAGCCAGTCAAGTAAGTAGTTTCTTGATTTCATCTTTCTTTCAGCTCCTTCAGTCATAAATTCAAAACTAAAATAGGACAAGTTATTCCACCATCTGAAACTATTTCCATGTTTAAACATTACATAGCTCATTTCCATTGAAGATTCTAACAGAGCTGCAAAATGGTCCTTGAGAGAAGAAACAACTATCACTTCCTTATGACCAACAATGAGATCATCTTTAAATGGTTCTTTCTGACTTTTCACATTGTCTATGTCATAAAAACGTTTTTTAACAACACTTGTATTTTGACATGAAGGCTCCTTGCTGGCTGAAAATTCATTTTCTACAGGAAGAATAAACCTCAGAGTAGTAACATTAGGCCTAAGGTCGTATTACTTGTAACAATGAGCCATTGTAGTCTAATATCATGCTTTATACTTCTCTGAATCAACGAGTAGTGCTTCATGTGTTTTTGTTTCATTCTCTTCTTGTTCTATCTCAAGTTCCATAAGGAGCTTTTGTAAACATTCTAACTTGTCCTCTTGACTAAGGATGTGACTTGAATCCAAATAAGATAATAACAAGGAACAAAAATCTTCACACCAATGATGCTTAGAAGACAAATCAATCCATTTTCTAAAATTTTGAAAAGAAACAAGGTCTGCCACCAACCTTGTTGTTTTGTTTGATGAAGTACCTGGATCGAAAGCTAAGCTTGCCATTCTGAAGACAAGAAACTCTTCATAGCCCGATCTCTTTGAAAAATGAAGTTGTCGTGAAAACTTTAGCTCTGGATTCTTCTTCCAGTGGAATCACCTTCCAACTAATTTTCTGATGTGTGGAGTCGTCGGAGCAGAAATACAACCAATATGTGCCTAAGAGTCAGTTGCTCTCAGACCTTGGAACTAAAACAATGTTGTTCTTCCTGAGGAAAACAATAACAATCCTTCCCTGACAATGTCGCCAAAATGTTAACACTCGGAAATTTCTTTGGGCTGTATCAAAGAAAACCCTGAGGTAACTGTTCCAACCAACTTTAGATTGTATTATGACCTATACAACCAGAGAGGGTTCTCTCAGATGTCTAATGACTAGTAATAACTCAAGGGTTTCATCGATAAAGGAACAGAGGCAGATTCTGCAATAGGACATGTTTGTTTTAAAATGGTTGGTAGGACAAACAAGGAAAAGTTACCATTGGGAAATGGAGTCAAGACCTGAATTTCAATTTTTTTACAGTCAACAACTGGTTGGTTTCTTCCTGCAGATTTAAGGCAAAATAGGTGTTATGCTCAAAAAATAAATGATGTGAGATGAGAGATGGAAAAGAGAAGAAATCCCACTACACTACAAGCATCAATCAATGGATGAATCTCCAGTGCAGCTTTAGAAGAAAGGACACAAAGATTAATTACTAAACAGAGCATCAAATGAAGATGAATTCTGTAAAAGTAACTATTTACACATAACAAGCATCATCAGTGTGAAAGGAGCATCAAACATGGATGAATTCCTACCACTTACTCTCAGACAATGCTAGAAAAAAAAAAAAATCATGGAAATGATATAAAATAAACACATACTGAACATAAACACCGTGATGAATCTCAAATTTTAGAAAGAGAAAACTGTCTTTTAGAAAGAGGAAACTGTCTTTTAGAATAAATGCAATTGCAACCAACATCATTGCATGGAGATTTGGTGGAGTTGAATCTTAGGTACAAGTGTCCCTTGGTATCTAACTATTCTCTGAGAACCCATTCGAACCTCCTTAGACATGTGGCATCCCTCCTTCGGCTCGGATTTATCAGACTGTTAGCATTTGCAGTGCAATTTCAGGATTCACTGCAAACTTCCTTGTAGGTGATGATTGCCACTTTTCTCCAAAAAGACGAACTGGGTCACGCTGATTTTTTGTCAACAAGTTAATGATATTACTATTCATCTCCACAAAAAAATTCAGAAGAACCCAGATGGACATTTAAAAGTTATGATGAAAATATGATTTTTCTGTGTACCAGGTGATTTTGTAGCGTGCAGTGAGTTTTGCAATGCACCGTGAGTTTTGCAGTGCACAATGAGTTTTGCTCTGTGCAATGAGTTTTGCAGCGCACATTGAGTTTTGGAGCGTAGTGAGTTTTGCAACACACAGTAAGTTTTGAAGCGCGCAGTGAGTTTTGTACACCGCGCATTGAGTTTTGAGCTTGCAATGAGTTTTGCAACGCACAGTTGCAAATGGAAATGAAATTAAGAAATGATAAATCTTCCTTTTGAAACCGACCCTTGGAGATGTTGGATGATTCCAAGCACTCGAAACAATATTGGTGCTAACATGCATGACTTTACAAATTGTTGACAAATCTCTAACCTTAGTTATGAAAATCATGGTGCTAACACAATCTACCAACATTTATGTTGTCCTCTTTCTGTCTCTAAGACATTTTTACCTCTAATTCTAAATCTATTATCATTCTTTTGGGCAATGCCCCGCTGGCTTGAATTTCATCTTGCTCACTTGGTTCCTTTGTTTCTGTCCTCTTTTTAAGCATTTTTGTTTTATTAGGAGAGTCCATTATATTGTCCATTTCTTGTGTTGTTTGTATTCACTACCATAGTTGCAGTGGGACTCACTACAACATTCACCTCAGGTTGAATATTGGTCATCATCAATTAAAATTATCTCAGCTACTACATTTTGTTGACATATTGGCTCCTTCTTGATAGTTTGATTTACATGTGATAAAACATGATGTCTTTGCATAAATTATTATACTTTTCTCCAACTTTCCTTGTTTTCTAGTCTTTATATTATCTGGATTTGCATGATGAATATAAGGTGTAGAACTAAGTGTGACCCTTAAGTTAGAAAAAATGTGATATGGATCATAATTCCAAGCTTTTCCTTCAATAAAATTTAAATACTTCATCATTTTCTCTACCATGGGTAGAGCAAACTTGTTCTTAACGAGAGAATAAAATATTTCAGCAGGTAAAGAGAAAGTGATTTTTTGATTTCTTGTAGAAAAATGGATGAAGTATGTATTTAATATTTTCCTAATATACTCTAAAGAAAAAAAATGCTTATAATTAGGAAGACTAGAAGTAAATATGGTTTAAGTTCTAAACCATAAATTCTTAGATTAATGCATTCCTAAAAAAAATACCAATCTCCTACCCAATAATCACGGCTCAACTCAAGAAACTGTTTGCATTCTATGAATAATCTTGAAGTGGACATTCATTGTGGACAATTATATAAATAGTATACATGAATTGGTATACAAAGATATTAAAACCATTTTATGTCCTTGATTTTTGACAATTTGTTCCATTCTAAAACGAGAAGGGATTTACCTCGTTGATCATTTTTGTTCAATCCCAAATGTTTAAAATGGGAAAATTAACAATATAACATGAGATATATCAGATACAATTATAGCCTAAAACGCTTAAAAGAAGGGAATTGGACCAATTGACCATGTAAGGCATTAGATAAATACTTAGAATAATTGAGCCTTTTAGCCTATGTAATCCTACAAATAAACCCTAAGATTGTTTCATTAATTGTGCAATCGTCATCATATCCCAAAATTAAACAAGTCATAGCAATAATCTCTTGGGATAATTCTAAGAAAATATTTGTTAGAAAAGGCAAGGTGAATTCAGGAATATATGTCTTTTCTAGTAAAAGACTCACAAGTAAATATTCCTTTTGATCCACTAATAAGAAATTAACTCTACAGTTGGGGATTCTTCATCTATTGATATTTTATTGTTTGATAACAATATCATTTCAGATATTTCATTTGACCTAACAGGAAAAATCACTTGGGAACCATCTGAGGACATTATATCTCTTTGACTCAGGTTATAGAGTTTTGCGCACACAAAAATGAACTCAAGAAAGTTATAGGTAGATGGAACACTTTCCTTCTTAAGGCCACGGTCCCAAGTGAGAAAATTGTCACAAGCATCCATAAATATTCGATATGCTACTTGGTGGATTTCATAAGAGGTCTTCATGGTAAGTTGAGGTTCAAAGATGTCTCCATCTCGATTAATCAAATGGTCAAAATCATGATTATGCATAATGGGTTGAGAATAGGTGATATGTTTCCACTTTGGAGCCACGATTTCATTCAATTAAAGGTTTCATTTTCCTTTCCTTCTTTTAAAGAAACAATATAATTCACTGTAAAAAGGGGAATGACTATACCAATTTGTTTGGAAACTTGAAATCTCGCTGCTAGTTTTTTTTTTCCGCATCTCTCAACTATTAATCTCATCCAAATAAAAACATAAATTAGCTTCAGATTTACCCATGCAACCATTTTTGTAATATGACCACTTTTCATTTGATTTTGTTTGTGAAACGTATTATAAATTACCCTTGTCAATCGAACACTTGCCATTTTTTTCTTTGGGTTCATATGACCAAGATACAACACACTAATCATTGAGGTATTAACTGTTGTGTATTTTCATTAATTCTGGTTTAGCAGTTTGCAGAGGCAAAGAGATTGGTTTTGTTATTATGTTTTTTCCTCTGTAATCACTAGGAAACAACCATGTGGATAAGGTGGTTTTTGGTTTGCGATGACAATGAGGTGTATTCATGACCTACAATTTTGTGCTCCACAATCAACAAGAATCGTTGATCTATATGCTATGCTCACCATCAGATCCAAATTACCATCACATCATTTCAAATCCACTACCTAACGAATTTTTAAATCATGCATGAATGAGAAACCTTGAGCCTTTTTTTCTCCACCCATTACGCTATGATTGGTCAAGGATGATTTTATTTGACTGTGTTAAAAACAATTGTCATCTCCTTATTCTCCCACATCTCTTCTTTAAATTTTTATGACAAACAAGGATTTTAGGTATAATTTATGACATTACTCCATAATACTTCCATTATATTCGACATTTGAATGTCTCTTTTGGGCATATAAATTTTTTTTTGGAATGGTTACAATAGTTCTTCTTGAGTAGAAATATTTAAGATATTTGATTTAATGAGATTCTTTGATTCTCCATTGCTCTGCATAATTTATTCATCTTCTAATATGAGACCTCTTATTGTCAATAGTTGACTCCATATCCCAATTTACTTTTATCTTCTAAACCTTTTGGCGCTTCACCTCTTAGGATTAGGGTTTTGGACATTTAGGGTTCTTGCTTTATGTTAAAAGGCTATTGTTGTGGTCCAGGCCCATTATATTATCTTTCTACAAATGAGCATAGTTGGCATCTCTTTCTCTTCAAAGAAAAGCTACCACCATTCTAGCGAGTTTGTGTTCTACAATATTCTACTATTTTATTCATTAATAGAAGTTGGGTTTCATTGTATTTCTATGTTCTCTTCTATAGTTTTGTTTGTATCTCATTTCATTCTCAATATAATCTGAATCAATTGTGCATGCATGCTTATTTCTACTACAATGTTGGACACACACACACACACACACATCATCCCACCTTCAATCATGTAAGAGAGAATGAGATTTCTAGTACCCTACTAGCCCCAATCAACAATTGGCTCACGAAGAGAAAACATGTCACAAGTGGGATTTAGTGGAGAGGATAACATTTATCATATTGTTAGTCGATTTCCCATAGCTTACAACTACCATTTATAACGTATTTAGCTGCAGGATATAACCAGAAAATAGATGCATCTAAATCATGCTAATAATCAACCTGAGATACAACTAAATCGTTCATTACAACAACATATAAGTCATTATCATTCACACAGATTTCATGCACATCAATAACACATGTAAATAACTTAGTACAAGACAAAAAACTTATCTTTAAACAAAAATCGTGCAACTAACTTCTTGGGATGGATGTTCCACCCAATAGTAGACTGGTTGTTCCAAATCTCAACAACCAATCACCCCCGAGATGAGTCTATCAATCCACAAAGGAGGGTGGTCTCTCATAGTCCACTCACAACTCATAAATCTCTCAACCCAACTGATATTTTCCTACAACTATCCCGATTTTTCCACCAGTTCTCTTCCTCTTGACCCGTCCAACCCAAGGAATGCACCATTATTTTATCAAGGTTACCCAAGGGATGTACCATATATTTATCAAGACTAACCCAAGGAATGATCCATTCGTTTATCAAGGTCTCTCTGGCACAGGCAGCTAGGAATCTCTCATTTGGGAACTCAAGGGAAACTGCTGCTAGGAAAACTATCAACAAACCAACAACAAACACTTGTTGTTCCAGTGCAACTCACCCATGAGTTCACTCTTCAATCCTGACAACCCGACTCTTCATTCTTCTAGCTCCAATTTTCTCTAGCTTTCGATGTAATTCTCCCTCCCTAGCTACATCCACTTCAGGCTCTATTTCTTTCTCTCCTTCCTCTCCTATGCAAACTCTCCTCTCCCCTTGAAAACTGTCGCCGCTTCACTTACAAATTTATTTTGTTTTTCTTGCCTTTCTTGACTCACACTCTTCCCCAAGATGATTTTACTCAACCCCCATGTGCCCAATAACTTTGGGATGTGACCACTCACACCCACCCTCTTACATGTATTCAATGATTGGATTTGGAAACACTCATTCAGAAATGGGAAGGTTCATATACAAAAGAGCAAATTTAGGAAAATGGTTTAAGTTAATATACTTGGGCAGTTCCCCCTTGGACCCCACTTAGCCATTATCCTAGACACTCCCCTCTCTTGTGGATTAATTCATCCCCCATCTCTTGTCCATGTCCCCTTAGCAGCCGACTTCACATTTTATTAATACAACAAAGATATACAATTCACATATTACATCACTTATCAATAACCACATATTATATCTACATAATCATTAATTAAACCGGGGATTATAGTGGGGATGTTACAATGGTTGACTATGGTTATGTTATATTGCGACATCCATGTTGGTTGATTATGGTTATGTTACATTGTGATGCTCATGTTGGTTGACTATGGTTATGTTACATTGTGATGCGCATGTTGGTTGACTATGATTATATTATATTAAAACGTCTAAGGTTATGTTAGATTGTGATGTTCGTCAAGGTTTATGTCAGATTGTGATATTTGTCAAGGGATTATGGTTGAATTTCATCACAATGTGATGTTTGTCAAGGGTCATGTCATATTGCGACATTCATAAAGGGTTATGTTGGATTGTGACGTTCCCTAATGATTATTTTGCATTGTGATGTTCATCTTTGTTATGTTATGTTAAATTAGTTTGTTCATCTATAGTTACATCACATTACGACGCTTATTAAGGGTTATGTCACCTTGTGACATTCCTTTAGGGTTATGTTTCAACGAATGTCCTTGAATGGTAATGATGCATTGTGATATTCATCTTGGTTGGATTATAAGGAAATTTTATGTTTCTTGTTGGTTATGTTGTATTATGACATTAATGAAGGGTTGGGTTATGTTGCAAGGCATATATCAACATAACCACATGTGACTTAGGTTGACCATGGTTGGCCATGATTGACTATGGTCGACCAAGGTTGACTATGGCTGACTATGATTAAGTTACATTATAACATTCATGTTGGTTGAATGATATCAAATTGCTAAGTTGCTCAATGGTTGCATCAGATTGCAATGCCCATCAAGGTTTTTATCACGTTGAGACGTTCCATAAGGGTCATGTTCGATTGTGATGTTCACAATGGTTATGTTGCATTGTGATGTTCACATTTTTTACTAATGTCAAATTGTACATTCCTCAATGGCTATGTTGCATTGCGACATTCATCAAGGGTTATATCGCTTTTTGATGTTCCTCAAGGGTTATGTTTCATTGTGATGTTATTGAAAAGTATGATGCGTCGTGGTTAAAAGTGGTTAATATACACCGATGAGTGTCATTAGTTTTGAAAAGTGGAAAAATGACATCAATCGAGGTATATCAACCACTATTAATTATGTGGGAGTGACATAAATATGCAAAGTTTTGATTAAATCATTAGAGAACTACAAATCTATTTTTGTGAAAGGATTATCTCCCCTCACCACAAAGTTAATAATAATTATTATTATTACTACTATTATTATTATTTCTCTCTTTCTTTTTTAGATTTATCATTTTTCTTGACTTTTTATTTGCCTTATAATATTATAATCTTATGTTTTTATAAAGCATTATTTTCTCAATAAAAAAATAAAAAAATAATAAATATAAAAACCATATAAAATAAAAATATAAATAATGAATATGAAAACTATACTATTTCATAAAAATAACATGAAAGAAAATAAATAAATAATGAATATAAAACCATATAGAATAGACAAATAAATAATGAATATGAAAACTATATTATTTCGTTAAAAAATAACATGAAAAAAGGAATGATCTATGTGAACATGAAAGAAAATAAATAAATAATGAATATAAAACCATATAAAATAGACAAATAAATAATAATATAAAAACTATATTATTTCATTAAAAAATAACATGAAAGAAGGAATGATCCATGTGAACATGAAATAAAATAAATAAATAATGAATAATAGACAAATAAATAATGAATATGAAAACTATATTATTTCGTTAAAAAATAACATGAAAAAAGGAATGATTTATGTGAACATGAAAGAAAATAAATAAATAATGAATATAAAACCATATAAAATAGACAAATAAATAATAATATAAAAACTATATTATTTCATTAAAAAATAACATGAAAGAAGGAATGATCTATGTGAACATGAAATAAAATAAATAAATAATGAATATAAAACCATATAGAATAGACAAATAAATAATGAATATGAAAACTATATTATTTCATTAAAAAATAACATGAAAGAAGGAATGATCCATGTGAACATGATCCTGAATGTTAATGCAATATGTTTTGATAAATTATTCGTAGTAATAGTTTTTTACCTTTTTATTTAGAATGATTATTTATAATAAATTGTGAATTTTTTTATATTTTTATGATTTTGTTTTTAATAATAGATTATGGAAATTTACATATTCATAGAAATTACATTACTTATATTAAACTATGAAAATTTATATATTCATATTTCATTTCATTTATCATAATAATATAATTTTTTAATTTAAATTTTAGTAAACTTTAAAAATGATACCAAATGGATATTTGATTTATCCTAAATATTTATTTAAAATATTGGAAAATTGGTTTTTTATTTCAATTTTTTTAAAAATTTTCTCAATCTTTAATAAATAAATATTTAAATATTTAAAAGAAAAAAAAAATTATATTTTAAAATAAATTTTAAATTTCTCCATAAAACATCTTAATTTTTCTATTTTAATTTACCCATCGAGAAAATAACTAATGTGACTTTAGAAATTTCAAATCACGTGTTAATATTTTCCATCACATATTTAACATGACACATTATTATTTCCTTGGCATGGCATATTAGTACACACATGGTACGTTCAATTTGTCATGGTATATTACTTATTGTGATATGGGTGGAGTTTAAATGTTTTTATTTTTTTAATTTTTTGACAATTATTATTGGTATTTGAGTATGTAAGTTTCCACAGTTAGTCATAATGCTATAGAATTTTTGGGATAAAATTGTGTATCAGGTTTCGAAACATCTAACGTTTTGAGTGGACACTCCACCCATAGGTTTCGAAACATCTAACGTTTTGAGTGGACACTCCACCCATCCTCAAGGATGATTGATGTTGGGTGGAGTGTTCACTCAAAACTTTGGATGTTTCGAAACCTCATACACAATTTTATCTAGAAAATTCTTCAAAACTATTATTAGAATTTGGCATCATAGTTGTCAGTGAAATTACAATTTTACATTGCTTAAATCACGTTTTTGAATGTATAAATCAATTCAACATGCTCAAAAACCCTCAAGGAACTCGAAATATGTAATCTCAACCATTGAAATCTGCAATTCTAAGTATCCTTCTAAATTCTAACCAAATTTTGAACAAAACTCATCAGAAAAACGTTATGTAAAAGAGTAAAAACCTAGAACGTTTAGAATACACTTTTTAGTATTTAAACATTTAAAATACAAATATCCATGTGAATTAATGCTTGATCAATGGAAAAATTAAGTTATGATCGACCACAAATATTTCGACCAATTGCGGATATTATGCTTTTCTAAGGGAAAATTCTAATGTTTTCATGGCAATATAATTTTGCAAAAATAGGAAGAGTCTTTGAGTATATTGATTTTTTTCTTAAAAGATTGTCCCTAATATTGTAAAATCCTTCTATTGTGCTCTATCTAGATGTTCTATGTCATTATTCTTGTAATTAATGTTCCATGTCATTATTCTTAAAATAATTTCCCACATCCTAAGGGATATTATATTTTGATGTTCCATGTCATTATTTTTAGAATAATTTCTCACATCTTAAGGGTTATTCTAGATTTGAAGTTACCTTCCAACTAAAAACACAAAAGCTTTATTATATCCTATTTTTATAGGGGCAATATTCATTATTTCTAATTTTATCCTTTCACACAAAAACTAAGTATATAAAAAATTGTTAAAAATATTTTTAGTTATTGCGAGAACCTTGTGATCCTTCTCTTGCAAAATAGTATTTCATGAGAGATTTAGTTTCTATGCACAATTAATTAGGAATTTCTAAAATCCATGTAAACAACTTATTTTGATTATCCATGTATTTTTACTTTGATTAAAGAAAGAATTTCTTCCATTTTTTCTAATAATTAAATTAATATTAAATAAATAAATGTTATTATTAACCATTGAACACATTTTTTATCCAAACTATTTGAAATTAGCAGTGGAAGACGAGGAAACATTATGGATAAAGTTCCAATTTCATGCGTTTCAGGTTAGACGTCAAGTTAGCCTTACCAAATAAATTCAAAAAGTGAAAAAAAAATTGAATTAATGGAGCCGCCAAAAGAATCGTTGACCAGGCCGCTCTGCTAGCGTAGCAACAGAGGCCTGAATGTAACTTCAATCCCGTTAGTTTCAGTGATTTTCTTGGCAGGATCAACTTAATTTAATAAAATTTGTTTGGGGATTTTAATAATTTTTTTAACTTTTAACATAATTTTTAAAATAAGAATAGATGGTGTATATTATTTAAAAATGGTTGTAGTAGAGATAAAACTAGTTAGGAGTTACAAAATTTCATAAAGTTTAATGATGTTCAACAAAAGGGAAGGAGTGTGCATTCTCATATAACTTAAGTTTTTAGAAAAATTTACACAAAAAGAGTCTCTCTTCCTAATTTGTATTTTAACATATGAGCAGAGCATAAATTTACATATTTGCATTTCATGAACCTGGTTAATTGAGCCTTAATTATGTATCCACTATAGTTTGAGATTCACCTTGGATGTTGGTAGCTGGTGGCGGTTGTAGAGGCTGCACAACCTCACATGAAGCATGGGAACCTTCTAAAGGAATTACTTCATTAAGACCGTGGATTGTTGCTTGAGAGCCATGCTTTTCTTTTCCCAGAAGAAGAATTTGCTCTATGTGCTTGTTGAACTTTCTAAGCACGATAGCCAGCTCCTTGTCATGCCTTTCTTCCCGCACCTGCATTATTTTCTCGAACTTGGTGTGAGATTCCCTAAGTGTTGCAATTTCCTTTTGCTAAAGCTCCATTTTCCTTTGAGGGCCTCCAATTCGCAATTGTTACAGTCACATACGAGTTGGCTTCTACGCCACTTACTTTTGAACCTATAGAAAGGTCAAATGCTACTACAAGGGTGTCATAGAGGGCACAGAAGGGGAGATGAGAGCCAATTGATAATCAAATTAAGAACTTCCATCAACTGGATATCAACCGAATATAACACCATAAGAATGGCACCTTCATTACCTCGCATGAAAACCATCGAAGGTACCTGCAATGATGATAAGAGATGTTGGTACCGATCATTGATAACCAAAAGGAGGACAATCATACTACCATGAGGGGATGAAATCCCCATGATGATGCTAGATGGAATACAAATCCCACATGTGAAGAGTAGACGAGGAGGGAGTGCTTTGAATGCTAGCATGCGAAGATGTAATGCCGACTACCAAATGCTATGTGTTTTGTGTGGATATGACACAAGGCATGTATTTGGGGAGGGAGCTACTTTGACACGACAAAGTATATTTGCAATGCTAAAGGGGAGGGTCACATCACTTCCCTCATCAAATTTTTGGAAACTATTTTTTCCTTGAGAATCCATCCTTTCACTAGGATTTCCACTTAATGTGATTTGTATTCCTCCTTTATCCATTTTTCTAAGGTGGGATGCAATTTTATTTTCCCCTTTACCCATATTACTAAGGAAAAAATGCATAGTAGTTTCCTTGTTGTCCTTTAGAACCCCTTGATTCAATGACTTGGATTTCTTGGTGAGTTGATCTACCTATTGATTTTGATGACAAAGGATGTGGAAGTATTCCACTGAGTGAAATTTTTGTTCATCGAATTTAATTTTTTGATATATTTTTTGCAGGTTGGACTTGAAGTTGTGGTTGATGCCTCTCATACCTTTTATTAACAATTCTGAGTTTCTTATAACGATAATAGTGGCTTTGTCTTCGGGTATCAAGGTCAATCCCATGAATGCAACCAAAATTTTCGCTTGATTATTTGTCTTGTGACCGAGTTCCCATGATTATTTGTATTCTTGATTTCCTCTAGGATCACTTTTGATTTTAGGTAAGTATTTCAATTATTTATTTAGCTAGCACTTTCTAAATCAATTTGAAATTTAATAAATATTTTTAATTAATCAATATTTCTTTCTTTGGTGTTGATGAATATTTTGTAACCTTTATTTACATTAATTTCATTATTTGTCCTTTATATAAAATAAAATAAGATAATAATATTTGTAAAAATAAACACTTTATTATTAATTTATTTTAAATTATATAATTTTATTATACAAAATTTTATTATTTTAAATTCATAAAACATGTTTAAAAAGTCTTCTTTAATTTTACTTTTTAGTTTTTTAAAATTTACTAAATATTTTGACTTAGTATGTTATACTCACTATGTTAAAAAATCATTTTTATTTGTACCACACCCCATAAGTTCAAAATGGTCAGGTCCCATGGGATAGCACAATTGGTTAAGACTTACGCACACTCTTCCAGTTTGGGGAGAGGTCACGAGTTCGAAACCTGTGTCCCTTGGAGCTGCGAAGCTCACGGAATTCCAACGTGGAAAAAAAAAAGTTCAATTTTGAATAAACTTGATGATCACTCACAGAATAAATCTTTAGCATTTATTGAAGTACTTCCTTGACTGGACGTAAATAGAATTCTAATTTCAATGAAAGTATCACCAGGGTAACGCTATTTTTTCAATTATTATATACAGAATAAAATTGGGTCATTTTGCTATCCCCAGCCTTGATGGGAGTTCCTCGTTCATCATTTCTTTATGTGATACCTCGACTTGAAATGGTCATAAAACAATCAGCCTGAGAAGAGCACCTTAAACGACATTTCTTTCCTTGGAGAGAATGCGTTGTGGAGAGGCAATTTATATAGTATTATTTTTGTCAATTTTTTTTTTTTTTTTTTTAAATTAGTATCATTTAACATTTATCAACCTTTTTCATTTTCAAAATTGATTAACCCTAATTTTTATGAAAAGTTTTTAATAATTTATTTCAAAAATTTAA
Source organism: Picea engelmannii (assembly GCA_009831015.1). NCBI lineage: Eukaryota > Viridiplantae > Streptophyta > Pinopsida > Pinales > Pinaceae > Picea > Picea engelmannii. Next base: position 452,429 of record ML788089.1, read on the forward strand.
TTACTTATTTTAAATTAATTTCATTTAATATTTATTCAATATTATTTAATTTAAAATTTGATTTTATTTTTTAATTAATATTAAATTTTAATGAATATTTTAATTAATTCATATTTTTATATTTTTAACTAATCTGTACCTCTTATCTCTTTATGTTGTTAGATTTTACTATCTAATCTTTAAATCTATCTAAACAAAATCACAATATTTGTGAAAATTAACACTTCATTGTTAAATTAAACATAATATTACTTTAATACATATCATTTTGTATAACCGAGAGTATTTCCACATCTTTATTTTTCCACCTTAATCAATTGTTGTTTATAACAATATGAATTAATAACAATATCATCCAAGAATAAATAAGTCGACCCCAAAAAATTAACAACATAATTATTTGATTCAATGGATTAATTTTTCCATTATTCTTATCATTTCGTACTTCAATGTGAATTAATAACAATCACATCCAAGTGTGAGAATAAAGAGGTTGATCCAAAGAAAAAACACAAACATTTAATTTAAATGGATTAATTTTTTCATTATTTTTTATAAGGAAAATATTTTAATGGCTTAAGAAAGGAAAATTAATGTAAGTTTGTTTCGTCATATACTTTCAAAACTTATAATTTATGTTTTCATTTATAGAATTAGATTTTTTTTAAGGGCTGAGGCATAATCCATATTACAGACCACAAAAACTGTATTTTATGACTAATAAACATATTGAAGAACGTTTCTCTATAAGAAACAGGATGTAGTTGCCAAGCATTGATACCAATCAGAGCCCAGAGACAAGAACCAGGAGGGACTTGGAACAAGGGGAAGTGCTTAACGACGGTTCAGAACAATGGGAATGAAGATCGTTACTTATGTTTAGACACAATGAGAGGAGATGAATGCTAATGAATGATTATCACACACATGAAAAAAGTTGATTAGCCCATTTTGCATAATAACCTATATAATGCAAGCTTAATATGCTACGAAATGCCAGGTGTAGATCGAGTCGATACAACAGGTGATACACAAAAGAGCGGTAGGGGATGAAGTTGTTGATCCAATAAATGTTAGTGTTACAACCCAAGGTTCTATGCCAGGTATCCATGAACGAAATGGAAAGAGGAGATGTTGTTATTCGATGGTGATACTCGATGCAAGAGTCCGCCGGTAGGGGTGTAACTACCGATAGGAAAAGGAGGAGTCTGCTAGTAGATGCCAAAAGGTAGGTCAGCCAAGAGCCAGTGGTACACAATAGC
>ML788090.1:26688-36913 GCA_009831015.1 Picea engelmannii
TGAGTTTTTGTGCAAGAGGGAAGTTTCAAGAAAAAGAGCACCACACTCATTCACCCCCCCTTCTAAGTGTGGTAGGTGTGTCCAACATTGTGTGTTTGTTCATGTATATAGAATCGATGTGTTATAATCATTTAAATGCACCAGTCTGTAACTAGGTATGGACCAGACCACTACATTCAAATGAATAAAATGTTCATATATATTTGAATGTTGAACTATCCACATTGTTGGTATGTAAATGTAGTTTCTTGTTTTTTTTATAAAAGCTTAATTAATAATAAAAAAATACTTTTATAATAATATTGATTTTTTGTATTTTAATTATTGTGTTTGGATATAGTCATTTTATTAATATATTGCATTGTATAAATAAATATACTAGCAAATTACACCTTTGTTCAATGTAACAATATAAATAATCCATATATTTAATTGACAATGTAACTTTTCACAACACTAGATAGAATAATAAATCCATTTTATTACATTTGATTGAGAGACCCTTTCTCATACAAAATGGGACAACATAAAGGTACGCAATAATGAAAATGTCAAAAAGTAATTGCCACAATTATTGATAACATGCCCATATTAAACAAAATGTATGATTTTCATAGACAAATATTTCAAACTATGCAACTTGTCGCATTCAATTGTATTGGTCATCATTCATCACTCGGGATGTCATTGTTGTTTGAGCTACTTGTATCCCTCATTTCTTCATCAAACACATGGAATATTGTGTTGGGTTATTTGGATAAAAATTTTGTTCAATGGATTGATTTTATTTCACCTCTTCATGTTCCATATAGAAACATATAAATAAGGTGTAATCAATATATATACATTTCTAATATAAGATACATGATTTCATAGATCAAAAAATGTACCATAGTAGTCAGTGTTTCATAAAAAATACACATTCTTTCGAAGCCATTCCTTGTGCTATTTTGATCTGTAAACTATCATGGATATTCCACTAGAACAATTCGTCACAACTGATATAATAAAATACTGAAATCTTTACTATTAAGGTTATTTTTCCTTTATATCTCCAGAATAATTAGTTATTGATTTTCTTCTTATGCATGAAATAGATAAAATGTGGAAAATAGAGAATAGTAAAATACAATCACACCATCCATAAATAAACACAAGATATAACCTTGGAGACCCAATACGGGAGAAAACCTAGCTAGATGGTGAGATTGCTCTGCTCTCTTTTCTCTGGTATAGAAATGATGCAAGTATAAAGAAAGAGGCACTCTCTGTGGAGTTTCCTTTGACCTATGGTCTATATGGATGCTACAGAATCTCCCCTCCTCTATTATTCTCACAGAATACCACTCTCAGATGTTTTTCTAAGCTACAGAACAAGATACATTTCAAAATAATGAAACCCCTTCTCCTCCTAGTGGCCCGGTATTTAACATAGCCCGATAGCCATCTAGGAGTAGGGTTTTGTCTTCCTCAACCTTCAATTGTGATAATTTTTTGAACATTCTAGAATGTTCTTAGAAAATACACTTTTTGGCTAGCTCCAAATGTCTAACAATGGAGGCTAATGTAGCATCCACTTTCACCATGGTGATAAATAGGGTAGGTCAACTTGCGGGAGGCATAACTTTCTCATATGAACAATGATTGATGAATGTTATGCATCATTGGAAAGGTATCTGTGTGTAGAATATAGAAGCTTCCTACATAGTAATGTTTGAGCCAAAACACGTATCGTTTGATGCCTCAAAATGGCTCTGGAATATTTTAGACAGGTTTTGGACCCAAATTTCCAATTTTGGACCAACCGCCAAAATGGCCCTGCAAGCTAATTCCTCCAATATTTACACCCAAAAAGTACTGAGATAGATGACAAATAACATAATGATCCAATCTGAATTATACACCCCCCCCCCCCATTTAGGGAATCTTTTGGTCCCCAAAAGCTTTACTGAATGAAGTGAGGAAATTTTTCCTCTACCTTTTCCCTGGAGTACCACTTTGTTTTTTCTAGAAGTTCTCCTTTCAACCCAATATTCCAAAGGTCATGATGCCCTTGTTTTGTAGTTTTGGACCTCTTTTGCAAAATTGTGTCCTCTGCCTAAGCATTTGGTGCTAAGTCCTCTATGGAAGGTAGGACCTTCTCCTTCTCTTGATCCAACATGGAAGGATCATAGAGTTTGAGATTCTCCACATTCACTACTAAGTAAATATACATGTATGGGGGTAGAATGAGTCTCTAGGAATTATCTCCCACCTTTTCTAATACCTCAAAAGGACCATACTGTAGATCATTTATCTTCTTACCAAAACCTTGTAGAATTTCCTTATTTAGCTATAACCATACTCTCTCTCCCACTCTAAATGTTCTATCTGTTATGTGATGGTCATGTCCAGCCTTGTACTTTTCCAGTGACTTCTTCAGTGTCTCCTGTACTTGCAAATGGATCTGCCTGATATTTTCAAAACAAAATTCTTCTTTTCATGCATCTCCTATGAGGTCCTCCCTCACTCCTCCTTGTTGCCCATATACAACATCTAAGGGTGAAGGTGGAAAATACCCAAAGCAAGTTTCAAAAGGTGAATTACCAATAGAAGTGTGGAATGCTCTGTTATAAGAGTGTTGTATATAGATCAAATTTTCATCCCAGGTCTTTAGATGATTTTGATTGTAACCTCTCAAAAGTTGCACCAAGTCTTGTTGACTAGTTTTATCTACCCATCTATCTGTGGATGGAATGTTGTAGACCTCTTCAACTTAGTGTCCATATTCTCCCACAATGTAGTCCAAAATGCGCCAATAAATATGGTATCCCTATCTGAGATGATTCTCCTTGGTATCCCACAATGTACCCAAACATGTTCAAAGAACTTACTTGCTACTTTTTGTTTGTTGATGGTATTTTTACAAGGCATGAGAATGCATATCTTGTTGAACTTGTCAACTACTACAAATAAAAAGTCATGTCCCTTCTGGGTTGTTGGTAACCCTCCCATTGATTATGAGTATGAGCATGAGTGTTTTCATGACTAAGTGTTTACATCAATGTTGGTGTTGCCATCAATGCCAAAGGGGGAGATTGTCATACAATTGGTCTAGATTGATGTACAATTAGATAGTTGGTTGTCATTGATGTCAACCCTTGGAGAATGATGTTATAGATTGATTTCAACACTTAGAGATTGATGTCAACCTTTGAGTATGTCTAGTAGCACATTCCGGTATCTCTAGGGGTATGGGTAAGGAACCCAAGTTTGGTTGAGGAATAATGTAATGAAGGCCAATGTATATGCAGGTAAGACTATTCTAGATACCGGATACAAGGTTCTTGGGTACATATACCAGATACTTTTGACTGAGGTGGGAGTTTTCCCTACCATGATGCAAGGCATCAAGGAAGATCCTACGCTCTTGGATATTTGGAGGGAGATGTTGTGTGATCTGATGTCTCTTATGAATCATATCGTTGAAGCTTCTAGGCTACTAGCAATGAGGAGGGATCTCGATGATAGGGATAAATCTTCTTCCAGTACGACTCGCTCGTCTAGTACCCCATCGATTGATGAGGGTGGTCGTGATCATACTTTTCCACATCCTCATCATCCTCCTTCACCTCACCTAGATCATGAGGAGGAAGCATATATTCCTCATCCTTCTCTTTCACCTCACCTAGTTGAGCATGTCAGACCTATAACTCATCCTCCTCTTTTACCTCACCTAGATGAACATGCCATACCTATTCCTCATCCTGCTCTTTCACCTCACCCATTTGAGCATGCCAGACCTATTCCTCATCCTCCTCTTTCACCTCACCTAGATGAGCAGGCATGACCTATTCATCATCCATCATCTTCCACTACAGACCAAGTCTCCAATACTGTTGTATATATGCATATTATGCCATTGACTGGACCAGATATGTTATAACAGTTATTTGACTTGTCCATGATATATATATATATATATATATATATATATATATATATATATATATATATATATATATATATATATATATATTCTATTGATCATGTTGATGATGTACTTAATTTATATGTTGATGTTGATGTGTATATTGTTAGGTAGTGTTAGTTTTGGATGTTAAATGTGCTTGATAGATATGTATGTTAAATTATTAGGTATGTGTGCTAGCTAATTAATTATGTTTATATCTGTTAGAGGTATATATAATTAGATGATGTTAGCTAGTGAATATAAATGTGTATTTTAGATGTTGTTTATGTTTGTTATGAGATGGTTATCATCATCATGTTTATTTTTATAAATTACAAAGTTCAATATGATTGAAACTATAATTATAAATTTGAAACCATAATTGCATAAATTTGAAACATATTCATTATAACTATTATTTTATTTTTTCAAAAAACAAATTACATATGAATAAATATTATTTTCCATTGTACTAATTACTCTTCTACACTAAAAATTGTTATTATAAAAAAGTTATGATCTCCAATGATAAACATTCTATTGACTTTAAAATTTTATGGATGCAAATCTTCATGTTGTTATTTTTGTCATTATTTGGTAAGTTGATTGCTATCAAATTTTAAAATATTACTTCATTAATTGTGGTTTTACTCAACATTGGGGGCATAATTTTATAAATATTTTCAAAAGAAATGATAAAATTATGTAACTAACAAACAATACTTTAGTTAAAAAACAAATTATCACAAAATCATGTTATAAATTTAATGTTTTAATTATAAACCACATTTTTTGTTAATCATACTTTTAAATCTACAAAATAAATGAACATAAACTCAGTTTTGGAATCATCATGTTAACATATCCTAAAAAATGTTGTACAATTAAACATGCATATCAACCATATCATTGCATCTAATTATATCAACATAAAATGTAGAATTTCATATCTCATATAAAGTTCAACTGGCATTTAGCATTTTTTCAGGATTTCACAATTGGAAACACTTAAAGAAGATGAAACATTTTTAAATATATGCAACGACATATAAATATGTTCAAATAAAAAGCATTCCATGCAATCACAAATAATTTGAAAGACAAACACATTACGCATCAAATTGACTGTTAACCAACTAAAAATGTTCAAAGATTTGTTATAATTAACTGAACATTTCCTCTGTCATAAGATGAATAAAAAACAATATAATTAGTGAAATAAATAATATAACAAAAAAATAAAACAAAATTATTAAAGATGAAATAAAACATGTACATATAACTCTTTGTTGTCATCACCCTCATTATCTTCCTCGCTTGGCATGTAACACTGTTGTTCTCAAAAATATGTTTTGATCTAGGGTCGTGTCTTAATATAAATCACCAATCCCTATCCAACACATCTGGGTAAAAAAACACTTAGTTGCAGTGTTTTGGGAAACCACAAGGCTCCTTAGCTTCATCCCACATATTTTTAGAGTTGATACATATCATCCCACTATCATGATCTTCCTTTACATTATTCCAATCAAAGGTGTCCCACCACTTGCACCTAAAAATAACACATTGGAAAGAAGAGAAGTCCACTTGAATGATCCCTTGTATATTTTCGACATAACCTAACTTCCCATGTATGGTGTTTTTATCTTGGTGGCTAGCACAACTATGTTGGTCGAACTCGACTTCCACTCCATGGTCTTGTGTCATGTGTCCATCATCGACATCCTCTGTGCGAAAATGATGTCCATATGCCCACATAGATGGGAACAAATGCCCCTATAAAAAAATGAACAAATCATAGTGTCAATATGTGTCTAATAACCCAACCATTAAAATATAAAATAATATAGATGTACTTACAATTCAAATGTGAATTACGAAGTTAAAAATTATGTACACAAAAATATTGTTACCGAGTTACTGCAACCAATCCCTATGTTTAGTGCATCCTCTTCTTCATGCAGGTAATGACCAGATGCACCATATTTCTCTTTAACTTGGTAAACAAACCAACTGTTGGGGAATATCATTGGCATATTTTCTTTTAAATGATCAGAATAAGGCATGCTTCTACCATTCAACCATCTGAATTCTTTCCTGTCACTTTCCCAATTCCTCCTCCTTTGTTTGTACAATGTGACCCATGGTTGTGTTTCCTCTTAATTGTAAAGAATGGATTTTTTGATGGCATCAATTTATGAATTCGCTAATGTATTCATGAAATCAAACCAACAGATAGTACATATGATATCATGAAAATATACATTATGAAGTTTAGTGTGAATATTTACTATGTAGAAATTTGACAAATGGTAAGTCACTTACTATTTATCAAGCGTATTTTTCCATTCATTTGGAGAAGCTCCCCTTCTTCTTTTTCTGCATCCCTTTCGTCGTCCCAAAATCACTGCACCTAGTGTTTTGTCGATCTTCTTGATGTACTCACTAGCATAATAGAAAGACTCATGATATGTACCACTCTGCCATAGACCCCTCGGGTTTTTCCCTTTGACGAACAAATCCTTTCAATTTCTTCACTTACCTCTCTAAAAAATACATTCAATGACAAGATACCACCCCGACTAATTCAACCTCATCTACTAGGTGAATTATAAGATGAAACTGCAAGTCCATGAAACTTGGTGGTAGTTCCTTCTCAAACATACAAACAATCTCAACTATCTCTTGACATCACCGCTGAATGCTAGCCATATGAATCTCATTTGATGTGATAAAAAATTAATTATGTTTTATCCCATGGCATAAAAATAAAAATTACAAATAAGAAAATCATATTTTTGGCATACGTCGTACCTTTAGAAGGTTCAAATGGTAATGTGATTTCAACCCCGACAAATGGTCTTGACACATAGTGAAACAACCCAAGTTTGGTTAAGGAATAATGTAATGAAGGTCAATGTATATGCAGGTAAGACTATTCTAGATACCGGATACAGGGTCCTTCGGTGAAAATACCAGATACTTTTGACTGAGGTGGGAGTCTTCCCTACCATGATGCAAGGCATCAAGGAAGATCCTACGCTCTTGGAGCTTTGGAGGGAGATGTCATGTGATTGATGTCTCTTATGAATCATATCGTCGGAGCTTCCAGGCTACTAGCAACGAGGAGGTCTCTCGATGATAGGCACAACTCTTCTTCCAGTACGACTCATTCGTCTAGTACCCCATCGATTGATGAGGGTGGTCGTGATCATACTTTTTCACATCCTCATCATCCTCTTTCACCTCACCTAGATCATGAGGAGGAAACATATATTCCTCATCCTTCTCTTTCACCTCACCTAGTTGAGCATGGCGGACCTATTCATCATCCTCCTCTTTCAACTCACCTAAATGAACATGTCAGACCTATTATTCATCCTCCTCTTTCACCTCACCTAGATGAGCAGGAATGACCAGGTCTCCACTACTGTTGTATATATACATATTATGTCATCGACTAGACCAAACATGTTATAACAATTATTTGACTTGTCCATGATATATATATATATATATCATGTTGATGATGTGCTTAATTTATATGTTGATGTTGATGTGTATAGTATTAGGTTGTGTTAGTTTTGGATGTTAAATGTGTTTGATATATGTGTATGTTAAATGATGCTTGTTAGATGCATGTGATGATGATATTAGAAAATGTTTGTCTTTTGTTATATGTGATCACAATGATGATGCTATGTTAAATTATTAGATATGTGTGCTAGCTAATTAATTATGTTTATATGTGCTAGAGGTATATATAACTAGATGATGTTAGCTAGCGAATATAAATGTGTATTTTAGATGTTGTTTATGTTTGTTATAAGATGGCTATCATCATCATGTTTATTTTTATAAATTACAAAGTTCAATATGGTTGAAACTATAATTATAAAATTGAAACTATAATTGCATAGATAGTTCATTATACATATTCATTCTAACAATTTATTTTTTTTCAAAAAACAAATTACACATGAATAAATATTATTTTCCATTGTACTAATTACTTTTCTACACTAAAAAATGTTATTATAAAAAAGTTATGATCTCCAATGATAAGCATTCTATTGGCTTTAAAATTTTATGGATGCAAATCTTCCTATTGTTATTTTTGTCATTATTTCGTAAGTTGATTGCTATCAAATTTTAAAATATTACTTCATTAATTGCGGTTTTACTCAACATTGGGGGCATAATTTTATAAATATTTTCAAAAGAAATGATAAAAGTATGTAACTAACAAACAATACTTTAGTTAAAAAACAAATTATCACAAAATCATGTTATAAATTTAATGTTTTAATTATAAACCACAATTTTGTTAATCTTACTTTTAAATCTACAAAATAAATGAACATAAACTCAGTTTTTGAATCATCATGATAACATATCCTTAAAAATGTTGTACTATTAAACATTCATATCAACCATATCATTACATCTAATTATATCAACATAAAAAGTAGAATTTCATATCTCATTAAAAGTTCAATTGAGCATTTAACATTTTTTCAGGATTTCACAATTGGAAATACTTAAAGAAGATGAAACATTTTTAAATATATGCAACAACATATAAATATGTTCAAATAACAAACGTTCCATGCAATCACAAATAATTTGAAAGACAAACACATTACTGATCCAGGTGGATATTGGTGGCCACCCGCCTATTCCACTTGGACCCACACCATTATTTCTTTCATTTTTTTAGTTTCCTTAATTGTAGCACAATTTACTATTTTTAGCAGTTTTTCAGATCCTAAACTTCTGGAGCCGTTTTGAGGCCCTAAACAATGTTTTTTGGCATCAAATGCTCCAACGAATATGAGTCTGTTCCGGACTTGATATTCGTTGTCAGCAGTGTATTCCTCGAATAGATATTTCTAATGATGTATCATGTGCATCAAATGGAGATAGTATGCCAAAGTTACGACCTCGGGAAATTGATGTACCAATTTACCCCGACGGGGCCCATATTATGGCGTTTCATCTCCTAGGGTTAGGTTTTTGGATGTTTAGGGTTTTCCATTGTTTCTCAATAATATATAGGCCTTCGAGCCTCATTGTAACACAGAGTTCAGAAGCCAGTAACCACCACATCTCTTCTTAGAGATAAGCTACCAACGCCCTAGCTATTTTATTTCTATTATGTCTGTAAGCATATTTCAGTCATTTATTGTTAATGAAATGGAGTTTTATTTCCTTTGCATCTTTGTGTTTATGTGTATTTCTGCATTTCATTGTGTTCCTACATAAATCTGGATTAGTGGTATCGGAGACTTCCACTCTTTCTCGATCCTTCTTTGCATGTCCCCTCTGGTTGAACCGTTGCAAGATCAGCCTCGTAAACCCCGACGGTTGCCCATGGGGGAAGAAAAGAAATATGAGGGAATAGGAGATCCTATCAAATTATTGCTCGAGGAGGCCCTCGAGAAACAAAGGAATGCGATGATGGACAAATTTGCTCAAATCCTTCAACAATGTCCCATTGGCAACACATGTACATCCAACATCCACTCCTCTTAAGGTACAAGAAAAAATTGACATTCCCATATTTGAGGGACAAATAGATGTAGATGTCATAGACAGATGGTTGAATCTGTTAGAAGGATATTTCTCGTTTCATGACTTTTCTGACCGAGAAAGGATTATTTTTTATCTCCTTAAAGACAACCCCCATGTGAAGGACTGGTGGGAAACCTATTGGGAGCAACAGAGCGAGGGGGAACCCTCTCTGTTCTCGGTCGCACCCACTTGGAATTATTTCCGAGACGCCATCAAGGAACAATATTATCCCATGGGGAGCTATGAGGACAAATAAATACAATGGACTATGTTGTGACAACAAAGGGACCAAGATGTGCATGAGATGACGAATCTGTTTCATACCCTACGCACAAAGTTGGGTATCAAATATTCAGAGAAAAATTTGGTGTTAAAGTACCACATTTGTCTGCATAGATACATTGAGGAGGAAATGGAGTTCCTCAACATCTCCTCTCTTGGTGCAACATACCGGTATGCTGCCAAGATTGAGCAGAAGTTCAAACAGAAGAAGCGAGACTTAGGGTTTGCGAATCAGAAACAAGGGAAAGGTACCCCCAAGCCGCCAAACAAAGGACCAAGCCAAGGTAGGGTAGCCCAGGACAACCCGCCAAATCCACAAGCAAAGAACAATACCACAAAGCCAAAAAAGGACATGGGGAAGTGGTGTGAGTTCCATAAGAGCTCCACTCACAACACAAGTGAGTGTTGGGCCAAGCA
>ML788090.1:37258-62541 GCA_009831015.1 Picea engelmannii
GATAGGGGGAAGCAGATTATCGATGCGGAGCCCAACGCCATTGTTTCCACTAATTAATATCCAGAAGAAGAAAACAGAAGATCCATAGGAGGCAGAGCATCTCTTCCATTCCCAGATGTGGGTAAATGGTTCCCCGTTGTAGTTCATTGTCAACAGCAGGATCCAGAAGAACCTCATCTCAATAGAGGTCGTGAAACAACTAGGCTTTCCAACCACAACACACCCACAACTATACACCATCGGGTGGTTGCACCAAGGATAGAATCTCTGCATCAGCCAACAATGCCGCCTTCCCTACAACATCAAGCCCTTCACGGATGAGGTATTATGTGACATTGCTCCTCTTGATGTTTCCAATGTATTATTAGGCCAACCATACTTGTGGAAGAGACATGATGTGTATGAGTCCAAGCCTCATGTTGTTATTATTACTTTAGGAAATAAGTTGTACAAGATACCAAAAATAGCACTACCTACATCCATCTCTTTGGTTACTGCAAAAAAATGCAGTAAGCTCATTGCAAAAACTAGGAAATTTGTTTTCCTGATGATCCACCCTCAGGGAAAGAATAATACTGTGGCCACAGCCTCCAGACAGGGCCCCTCTGCATGACAACAACATATGGATAAGGTCATGGAGGAGTACAAGGAAATCTTCACCTCAACCACAGAGGTTCCTCTACACTGCCAGGTCAAGCACCCCATCGATCTGACCCCAGGTGCATCGCTGCCCAATGGACCAATCTATCGACGCTCTTTTCTGGAGAATGATGAAATCAAGAGGTAGATTCAAGAGTTGTTGCAGAAAGGTCACATCCAACAGAGTTCATCGACCTATGGGAGCTCGATCGTGTTGATGCAGAAGAAGGATGGGACTTGGAGACTCTGCATTGAATATCGGGCGCTGAACAAGATCATTGTTCGAAATAGGTACCCGATCCCACAGATTGATGACCTTCTAGACCAACTCAAGGGGGTGAAATATTTCAGCAAGATCGACTTGAAGTCTGGGTATCACCAGGTACCAATAGAACCCTTTGATGTGTGGAAGACTGCCTACAAATCCAAGGAGGTCATTTTCGAATGGTTGGTCATGCCTTTCGGGTTGACGAATGCCCCTGCAACCTTCATGAGTGTAAATTATAACCTTGTGCAATGTCTACTGTAAACAGATATTCAGAAAAGAACAGAAAAGATACAATGGAAAATACAAACATTACACAGAGTTTTTTCCCCTGGAAACCCAAACCAGGAAAACCAGCATATATTATATTCATTCATTGTGTTACATTGTTTACAATACAATATACATATAGGATCCAACGACATCCAAAACCCTAACCCAATAACCTGGATTAGTCCAAAACCCTAATTCCTTAACCGGAAATAGAAAACCATCAGCAAAAACCATGTGTCGAAAAAACCACCTAAATACATGACACGTTTCTCGAGGTAGGTGTCACATTTCCCGAGGCAGACTCTAACCCCCCTATGTGCCCAGTGCATACACTCAGACACTACTACTCATGAAAAGAATATAACACATACCCAACAATGAGTCTAATGGATGACATCTTGTGACCATTCACCAACTCATTTGTAGTGGTGTACTTGGATGACATTCTGATCTTCAACCAGACTTAGGAAGAGCACCTCCACCACATTCAACAGGTCCTCCAACACTGCAACAACACAAGTTGTGTGCCAATTTGGAGAAGTTCACTTTTGGCATGACCCAGGTTCAGTATCTGGGATACATTATTGATGAGTGAAGGGTGCATGTGGATCCAGCCAAGATCTAAGTCATTCGGGATTGGCTAGCCCCAACCACCCTAATAGAGCTCCGCAACTTTTTGGGTATTTCCAATTTATATCGCAGGTTCATGTTGGTATTCTCTAATATCACTTGGTCCTTGAGTCAAGTCACCAAGGGAGGAGCAAAAGAAAAATTATTTTGGTATGAATCTCAACATAAGGCGTTCGAAGATTTGAAGCATCGCCTCTACTCTGAACCAATGCTCACATTACCAGACTTGCAACAACCATTTGAGATCAATACATATGCCTCTAACTATGATATTGGGGTGGTCCTTACTCAACAGGGGCATCCAGTGGAATATCACAGTGAAACACTTTTTGACACAGTCTGGAAGTATCCCACTTATGACAAAGAGATTTATTCCATTGTGCAGGCTTGCCGACAATGGAAGCATTACATTTTGGGAAAGGAAACAGTCATCCACACAGACCATCGACCCTTGCAGTTCATACAGACATAAGGGAAGTTGCAGAATGATCACCATCAGAAGTGGTCCACATACCTGCAAAAGTGTCATTTGAACATTAAGTACAATAAATGAAGCACCAATAATGTTGCAGACTGCCTCAGCCGACCACCTATCATGGCGCTAACCATGGTGCTCAACTCTTGTGGGCACGAGACTTTCAATTGGCCTCTTCTCTACAAAAGTGATCAAGAATTCGGCCAAACATACAATACGCTCTTGGAGGGTAAGAAAATTCCAAATTTTCACCTCCAAGATGCCCTGCTATGTCACCTGGGACACCTTTTTGTTCCTTCAAGCGAGCGTGCCAAGATGATTTGGGAGGCGCACTACAGTCGGGTCGCTGGGCATTTCGGGGTCAAGAAAACCGTGGAAGTACTGCAAAAGTATTTCTATTGGTCGAACCTTCGACAAGATGTCGGGAAGTACATCAAGTCCTACACTTCTTGCTCCATTGCCAAACCAACCATCAAGAAGCAAGGCCTCTATACTCCGTTGCCTACCCCTAGTCGATCTTGGGAATCCATCTCCATGGATTACATGTTGGGCCTTCCTTCTACTAAGCATGGCAATGACTTTTTTTTTGTGGTCGTCGACAGATTCTCAAAGATATCCATTATGATGGCCTGGAAGAAGAATATCACAGCAGAAGCCACTGCTAAACTCTTCTTTGAACGAGTGTGGGTACACTTTGGGATCCCACAGTCTATCATCTCATATTAGGACAACAGGTTCCTCAGTACATTTTGGTCCAACCTTTGGTCGATGCTGGACACCAAGCTCACCAAGTCCACATCTTTCCATCCGCAAACAGATGGCCAGACAGAGGTCGTCAACCGGATGATCGTACACATTTTGCGCATGTACAACTCAAAGCATCCACGCACATGGGATGAGATACTCCCTTATGTACAACACAGCTATAACCGAGCTCTCCATATCTCAACCAGCCACAACCCCTTTCAGGTGGGCTTGGGATTCCAGCCACTATGCCCCATTGACATAGCCATGCCATTTGTGGCTACTCAAGCAGATTCATCCCATGTCCAGTCTAAGGCTGACAAGGAAAACAACTTCATTGAGCACATTCAACACATCCTCCAACAGGTTCATTACATCTTGGACATAGCCAATGATAAGTACAAGCAACGACATGATTAACATTAGGTGCCACACAACTTCCAAGTGGGTGACAAAGTGTGGCTACATTTGCAAATGGAGCGCCTCACTGGACCCTACCGCAAGATTTGCCCGCTCTGATATGGTCCATACACTATCACCAAGGCTGTAGGGGAAAATTCCTTTGAGCTCAGTATTCCACCATTCCTTGGTTTGCACCCAGTGTTCAATGTGGACCTCCTTTGGCCCTACTTTCCACCTCTATTAGACACATCCGACATGGCAGAACAACTCACACCAACATAGTTAATCCCAAATTCCATGGAACAAGCCACAACTGATCGTATTATGGACACACATATAAAGAACACCCACCAATAGAGGATCTAACTATATCGATTTGTCAAAGCAGGCCAACTCCTTCACCAGGGCAAGTGGCTCACCAAGGACCAAGTTTAGCAGAAGTTTCTTCATCTCATGGAGGAACTCAATGCAATGGGGACCATTGATTCCTAAGGGGGGAGGGGAATGATCTAGGTGGATATTGGTGGCCACCCACCTATTCCACTTGTACCCACACCATTATTTCTTTCAGTTTTTCAGGTTCCTTAATTGTAGCACAATTTACTATTTTTAGCAGTTTTTCGGGTCCTAAACTTCTGGAGCCATTTTGAGGCCCTAAACAACGTTTTTTGGCATCAAATGCCTCGAAGAATATGAGCTTGTTCTGGACTTCATATTTGTTTTCATAAGTGTAGTCCTCAGATAGATCTTTCTAATGATGTATCATGTGCGTCAAACGGAGATAGTATGCCAAAGTTATGACCCCGGGAAATTGATGTACCAATTTACCCCGACGGGGCCCATATTTTGGTGTTTCATCTCCTAGGGTTAGGTTTTTGGATGTTTAGGGTTTTCCATTGTTTCTCAATAATATATAGGCCTTCGAGTCTCATTGTAACACAGATTTCAAAGGCCAGTAGCTGCCACATCTCTTCTCATAGATAAGCTACCAACGCCCTAGCTATTTTATTTCCATTCTGTCTGTAAGCATATTTCAGTCATTTGTTGTTAATGAAATGAAGTTTTACTTCCGCTGAATCTCTGCGTTTATGTGTATTTATGTATTTCACTGTGTTCCTACATAAATATGGATCAATTACGCATCAAATTGAGTGTTAACCAACTTAAAATGTTCAAAGATTTGTTATAATTAACTTAACATTTCCTCTGTCAGATGATGAATACAAAACAATATAATTAGTGAAATAAATAATATAACAAACAAATAAAACAAAAGTATTAAAGATGAAATAAAACATGTACATATCACTCTTTGTTGTCATCACCGTCATTATCTTTCTCGCTTAGCATGATAACATTGTTGTTCTCAAAAATATGTTTTGATCTAGGGTCGTGTCTTAATACAAATCACCAATCCCTATCCAACACATCTGGGTAAAAAAACACTTAGTTGCAGTGTTTTGGGAAAACACAAGGCTCCTTAGCTTCATCCCACATATGTTTAGAGTTGATACATATCATCCCACTATCATGATCTTCCTTTACATTATTCCAATCAAAGGTGTCCCACCACTTGCACCTAAAAATAACACATTGGAAAGAAGAGAAGTCCACTCGAATGATCTCTTGTATATTTCCGACGTAACCTAACTTCCCTTGTATGGTGTTTTGATCATGGTGGATAGCACAACTATATTTATCAAACTCGAATTCCACTCCACAATCTTGTGTCATGTGTCCATCATCGAAATCCTCTGTGCAAAAATGATGTCCATATGCCCACATAGATGGGAATAAATGCACCTATAAAAAAATGAACAAATCATAGTGTCAATATGTGTCTAATAACCCAACCATTAAAATAAAAAAAATATAGATGTACTTACAATTCAAATGTGCATTACGAAGTTAAAAATTATGTACACAAAAATATTTTTACCGAGTTGCTACAACCAATCCCTATTTTTAGTGCATCCTCTTCTTCATGCGAGTAATGACTAGATGCACCATATTTATCTCTGACTTGGTAAAAAAACCAACTATTGGGGAATATCATTGGCATATTTTCTTTTAAATGATCAGAATAAGGCATGCTTCTACCATTTAACCATCTAAATGATTTCTTGTCACTTTTCCATTTCCTCCTCTTCTATTCATACAATGCGACCCACGACTGTGTTTCCTCTTAATGGTAAAGAATGAATTTATCGATGGCATCAATTTCTGAATTCGCTGATGTATTCATGAAATCAAACCAACATATAGTACATATGATATCATGAAAACATACATTATGAAGTTCAGTGTGAATATTTACTGTGTAGAAATTTGATAAATGGTAAGTCACTTACTATTTATCAAGCATATTTTTTCATTCGTTTGGAGAAGCTCCCCTTCTCTTTTTTCTTCATCCCTTTCGTCGTCCCAAATCACTACACCTAGTGTGTTGTCGATCTTCTTGATGTACTCACTAACATAATAGAAAGAATCATATTATATGTACCACTCTGCCATAGACCCCCCGAGTTTTTCCCTTTGATGAACAAATCCTTTCAATTTCTTCACGTACCTCTCTAAAAAAACATCCAACGATAGGAGACCACCCTGACTAATTCAACCTCATCTACTAGGTGAATTATAAGATGAAACTGCAATTCCATGAAACTTGGTGGTAGTTCCTTCTCAAACATACAAACAATCTCAACTATCTCTTGACGTCACCGCGAAATGATAGCCATATGAATCTCCTTTGATGTGATAAAAAATTAATTATGTTTTATCCCATGGCATAAAAATAAAAATTACAAATAATAAAATCATATTTTTGACATATGTCGTACCTTTAAAAGGTTCAAATGGTCATGTGATTTCAACCCCGACAAATTGTCTTGACGCATAGTGAAGCAATGTCATAGGGAGGACCCACCTCTCCTCTACTTTCTTGTCTTGTTCAATGTTTCTTTTTAGTTTTTGAAGAAATAAATCTCTCCTCACAACCAATGTGTCACTTTATTTTGATGATATGTGCCTCCATAAAGAAGATGAAACACTTTTAAATATATGAATTGGATATAGTAAGTGGGAAATATTAAGATGATCCCAATAGGGGAGCTCATAAAATATAGATTTACTTTTCATCCCAATGGTAAATTTATCAACATAGGTGTCGAAGAATTCTGGTTCATCGAACATAGGCTCCCAATTTGAATCAAACATTTATGTAATCTCCTTCTCCTTCTCTAATACATCTGCAAAGATACTAGGCCAATAGAATCTCGCCCTCAATATTTTGTGCGAAGTGGTATTACAGTAATGATGCCCCCCACAATCTCCTTTGTGGAAATCCTTGATAGCCCGTTTAGTATCTTCCTCCAACAAACAATTCAACAAGATCCCTCATGGATCCTTCCAATACAAAGAGTTTTCCAGGATGAAAAACTTAGCTGCTTTCAACTTCAAAAATCTCGCTTTGGTTTTTCTCAACCCTGGAGGAGCTTGAAAATTCCTTAACACGTAAATAATGTCAGCGTAGCAAGGTGAATCGATGAATTTTTTTAGATACATGCGGGATCGTTTCTTCTTGTGGATTCTTTGACAGATCAACAATGAAATTTATTCCCAAAACATCATAGTTCAACTACGCCATAAATTTTACAAGACCTTGACCCTTAATTAGCTTTGTAGGATTGATTTCGAGGTCATATTCCAACATGACTGTGATCCATTTACCCCTTCTCCATTCAGGATCAAGCAGAGTCAAGATATCTTTGACAAAATTTCTAGGTACATAAGTAATGAAGTGGGAATGCAGTATATAAGTTCTGAATTCCTTGAGGGCCTTCACCAAGGAATATGTTTATTTTTCCATGATATCATACCTTAGTGGGGAGGCTCTCAATGTCCTACTGAAAAAGTCTATGGGATTTTCAAAATTCTGCTCATCCTTCTGTAACAAGACGTCAGCGATTGTGTGTTCTGAGGAAAAGGAAAACAAGATAAATTCCTTTGTGAAATCTGGGTTGGCTAACACTGGAGCTTTGGTCAGTGCCACCTTAATATATTTTAACGACTTCCTAGATTCAGGAGTCCATTTTATCTCATTACCTTTCCTGAGCATATTATTGATGTGCTTTATAATCTCGTCCAAATTAGGAATGAACCTCCTCAAAAAATTTACCTTTCCTAGGAAAGACTGCACCTCTTTCTTTCTCATGGGAGTGTCGATCTTCGAAATCCATTATACCTTGTTGGGGTCTGTCTTTATTCCTTCCTTTTAGATGATGTGTCCCAACAAATTTCCTTCTTGCATCTCGAAGTTTGAGCTTTTTGGATTTAATGGGAGGCCAAACATTTTTCATTTCTTGAAAACCTTCTTCATATGTTCAAGATGTTGTTCATCGGAATCAAAAAAAACCGTGATATTGTCCAAGTAAGTCAAGATAAACTTGTCTTTCTCCTCAAAAAATTCTATAGACATGGCCCTTTGGAAAGTCGCTCCAACGTTCATAATCCCAAAAGGAATTTTTGCATACATGAATGTACCCCATGGTGTTGTAAAGGTTGTCTTCTCCCAGTCGTTTGGGTGCACCATGATCTGATTGTAACCAGAAAAACTGTCCAACATCGACATTTTATGGGATTCAACCTCCTTCTACAGGATGTAATCCATCTTAGTAAGTGGATAGTTGTCTTTGAAAGACACCCTATATAGATTCTGAAAGTCCACACATAATCGTATTTCACCACTTTTCTTTCTTACAGGCACAAGGTTAGCCACCCACTTTGAAAATCTCAAGGACACAATAATTTTGGCATCAAATAGTTTCTTTACCTCCTTTTCGATTAGTGGCAGCAACAAAGGGTTGATTTGTCTCAACTTTTTCTTGAAATGTTTATGATCTTCCTCGATGGGGATTACATGTTGAATTACTCCAGTGTCGTATACCTTCAAGTCTTTGTAACTCCATGCAAAAACATCAGGGAAATCTTTCATGAGGCTGATATACCTCTGTTTGATTTCCAGATTGAGTGTTTTTGACAATATGATTATCTTAGGATTCTCTTTAGTACCGATGTTGCAATCCTCGATATATTCATTGTTCACAATGATTCTAGGATTTCTAGCTACATCATTTTCATCAAACATATTTTCTAGTGGGACCAAACCTTTGGGGATAATGTTGTTTTTTAGTTTCACTATATCCCTTCCAGCTATCTAATTCTGAAAGGGGTCATCGTTACTGTGCGTAGTTGCGTCTTCATACTCTTCACAACAACACTCATCATAAATATTCACGTTAGCGAACTCGTCGCTCATTTGGAGGAATCTCTCTACTTGTTTGTCATCTTCAAACACTTGCCAATATTTGATGTTATCAGGTATTGTGGGCCTGTGTTTGACTTAAATTTCATACTTCTTATTGGGAAAAATTGGAATTTTGAACATCGTAGCTGAGGTGGCCAGAGCATCTGCAATTTTATTTTCCCTTTACCTTATTTATGATGAGCTCAGAATCTCCATGCACCGCTATCCTTTTATAACCCAATTCCTTTAAAGTTCTCAAACCCAAAATTAGTGTCTCATATTCGACCACATTATTTGTACAATCAAAGGCGATCTTGTAAGAGAATACTTTTGTACCCACTTTGGGAGGGTTAATCCACACCAGCTCTAGATCCCTCCTTGCTGACAGCTCCATCCAAGATTATATTCCACATTTGATTTTCCACATAGTTTCTCCGATCTTCTCTTTCCTCTGTTCGATGCTCGGCCTTGTCTTCGACAGCCATGACAGTTGTTGGCTCCCCCTCTTCAAAACTCAAGTTATTATAAAAAATAGAGGAGTCGACTTCGGCGTCGACATAGTAGATAGGATGATTATTCGGTTGGGTTTCGCTACTCACCATGTACTTGAGAAACACCTCTCTGTACAGTCTCCTTTCTTGGCCAAAAACAAGGATGGTGTCATAAGACATGTCCATATGGAAGGTTCCTTTTAATTTTGCAGCCCAAGATCTGGATAACAACATGCCGAATTTTGGGGGAATGTCGGAAACCACCACGTCCATGACCAAATTTTTTGATGGAATTTGAGATAATGAAACAACCAAGTCTTTGATCAAACCCAAGAATTTCACCTTTCTTGAATCAAAAGAGAAAAGATATTTATAAGGTCTTGTGACATCTAAGGCTAACTCATCCATGACCACCTTCAACATGATATTATGTGACGCACTTGAATCCAACATGGCATTATGTAAAGTCATGTCATGAATTTTGAGACTAACATAGAAAGGAGGAACATCATCAGTATCGCCACTTTCTTCTACGCATGGACCAAATAAGATGCCAGGGTGGTCATCTTGGATATTCAAGGTGTCGGGAGATTCTTCCATCTTTAACATCTTAATGATCTAGTTTCTATACTCTCCCTTCTTGATTAGTTCATTAAACGGAACAAATATTTTGATTTTGGCCATTTAACTCTCAAAATTAAAAGGAGGACGATCTTTATATACCTCTTTGACGTCCATTTCCTTACTTGCCTCTGGTGCTTTCTTTAGGGATTCTTCCTTTGATTTTCATTTCTCTGTCGCATCCCTTGCTGAATTGTATTTCTTTGGTTGGATTGAAGAAGGAGTATTCACCTGGGGTTCCTTTGTGGGATTTGTCTTCAGAGGCTCTGCAGGCATATTTTTACTCCTGAGGTTATATTACTTCTGAAACTGCATGATTGTGTTGTGATATCCCTTCCTGAACTCCTCTATTTCTGAAGACAAAATATCATCATTCTCCATCATAAAACCATCATTCACATCCATAAATAGATCGTGTTCTCATTTTGTTAAGAACAAGCATGTATTTGTATCGTCGTAGCAATGCATCTAGTCTTGGATCATCTGATCAAAGTATTTGTTTGTGTATTTTTTTTGGAAAGGGGGTCTTATCTGTTGATCACCTTGATCTCTCTGGTCCCTCTGCCTGATCTATGGAACTTGAGATCTTCTAAAGTTTTGATTTATAGGTTGGAAATCATTTTTCTCACTGGTGGCAGGGTTGTTCTCCATGGACATCCTTTTCATAATCATTTCCATGGTCTTCATCATCAAATCGAACATTTTTTCTGACGATCGAGACGTAGAGGGTTGCACGTCCCCTTGGGGATTTTTCCCATTTCTATCAAAATTTTGTTTGATATTTCACGATGCCATCAGATTTACTTCAACTTCAATCGCATTGCTCATCATAGCTCCTAAGGTATTATATCTTATTTCTCTTAGCAATAAGGAAAATTAATTGTCAAAAGAATCAACGTATCGAAGCTGGGTAGCTCCGGGAGGTGGTTTGACTTCCATGGGGATTGAGTTATAAACCTTCATGAATCTGGCCAAAAACTCTTGCACTATTTCCTCTGGTGATATTTTTATATTGTTGTACTGAGTTAGTAATTGTAGAGGATTATTTTTATCACCCCATCTGGCCAGAAACAGTGTTTTAAAAGATGCAAAATAAGGGATGCTCGTCGCTTGAAGGGTCTTGAACCATTTTTTGACCTCCCTTGAGAGGCTCTTCACAAACAATCTCATTTTTTCATCTTCATGATCAACCTCTTCCAGGTCAACAAAATTATTATAACAATCCAAGTGTTTTTGGGCAGAAGCATTTCCTTCGGCATCATAAATCTTGATCATCTAACTATAGTTTTGAGGAAAATGATGTAATTGGGTTGGTAAGGAAAGAGGGGTGAATCTAGAGTCCATAAATCTAGGAGGGTTTTGAGCTTGTTGGATGGTCTGAGTGGGGATTATGGCAGTTCGTGGGGGGTTAGTTGGTATCATAGATCGAAATTTTTTCTCAACGAAAACTATTTCATTCAAGTAAGATCTTGATCTAGACTTGAACAGAGTTTGTTCAAATAGTATATCGAAGTCAAGGTCGTTGATTCTTTCTACTCTGTCCTTGGGTAAATATAGGTTTCTATCCAGGTAATAGAATGGGTCTGGTATTTGTTCCTTTTCTTTGCGCATAATCTTTTCGGGATCATACATGGGTGCTACAGGTTCTGGATCATGGTTTTCTCTGGTATAAAATTTCTTTGGAGCCAGGGTTTTTGATTCTCACTACTCTATGCTACTGGTCTTATTTATTGAAGTCTCTAAGGTAAAATAGGTTTCAAATAATATAGATGTATAACTCGTTGTTACCCTCAGGGGTCAAAACTACATCTTTAGTCATTTTCCTAGGGAAATGTTTTCAATATTGTCCCTGACAATGACACCAAGATGTTAGCACTCTGTAAATTTGTTTGGCTGGGGAAAAAAATGACAGAGGTAACCTAGAGACCAAATTTAAGACTGGAAACTAGACTTTCCAATCTAGAGAGGGATGTCTCGGAGACTTAGTCTCTAATAGATAATGACTTTGAATTGTCATCTAGATTTATGTGTTTGTGAAATGTTTCTAGTTTCATTGGAAAGGAAATACAGGACTTTGGGCTATAGAGTCAACCTCCTAAAAGCAATATAAATCAATGACTTGGTAAATGAAATTTTGAGAGGATAAAGGATAAGTAGGAAATGGTCTTTCAGTTCAAAAGTCATTGTGTGTGGCAAAAGAAAGAGTACATAAAGCAACTCATAGCACCATTAAAGATGAATTCTAACTTACTTAGAAGAAAACAAAGAGTTTAAATGGCGAAGTCTAAAGCACCGCGCGATGAATTTTAGACTTATTAAATGTTCCAATTTAAACAAAAGGAAAGACATGAATATATAGAAAACAATAAGTACATACATAGATAGGATCACAATACATCAAACCACCACCATTAGAATCTTTTCGTCAAAGCCTTAGGACTTGTGCATTATATTTCAATCGGGTTCAAATATTACATTCAAGAGTCCCTTGTCTACATTACTTTTTCAAACCAACTTACATTGAAAACATAGAATATATAGAAAAAACTATGCCCCCTAGGCTGCTATGCCTCAAACTACTTCTCCTAGAATTTTGGTTTCGTTTACTCCCTACCATATGACCTTTCGAATAGATTTTACTACAAATGGAAACACGACTACACCCAATCATTTCATAACCGACGTCTTCATCTTGATCATTCATTCATGAGTAAGATTCGATGATCAACATCAAGGTTTCTCTTTTCCAGGGTGCTCGAATGATCAAGGGCACTGTTGGAAACTCTGCCACCTAGTGTAATGGGCTCTGGTTGTTGTCGCGCGATTATTGGTTGTAGTATACACATGGCAAGTTGGTGTGGCAGATGTATGTTGGTTGTCACTCATGCGTTCTAGGTGGAAATGATGGTCGGGGGACCATGCATATCCTCCAAAAATGTTATGTGTTTCGCTTACACTTGTCCTCCTCAATAGGTGGGTTTACAACATCTGTGTGACAAACATTCACCATGGGGGTGCCCATCGGACTTCTTGTTTCTCAGCAAGAAACAAGACACGTGGGGAGAAATATTATGTGCCACATTCAAAAAAGATAAAATGGGGCCATGTTAATCATGCCTTTGGCCTCACCTGCAACCTTAATACTCTGAGTTTTTTCCTAAGAGACCAGTTTTGTCTGTTTCATATTCTTCGCTTGTCTCCACAAGACCGCATTCCCTTTCAACTTTTTTTGAGCACTGGAAAGAGTTGTGTAATCATTATCCATGGCTAGTCCACATTCCTTGAAGTGTTATGCGATTCTTTCCTCTGACATCCTCTTTTCCTCATGCAACTGAATGATTACATATTACGCCTCTCTCAGCTATATTTTGAGCCAATTTGCATTCCGTGCTCAGCTTTGCAACGTTGTCGCTTCAACAGTCCTTTATACCAACTGTTTTCTCAATTCTCTATTCTTCTGATACAATTCAACAATAGCGAGTTGCAATTGCTTCATCTGCCATGATGAATCCTAAACCTCCATGTTTTCAGTGCCCGACCTTCTCCATTTTTACCTGATTCCCCTTCTTAAACCTTCAATAGGTTATATCCAAACAACGGGCATGAGTAACTTCTCAGCAACAGACAAGGTGCGTGGTTCACTGGGAGCTTGGGTCTCCTTGGGTTTCTTGATCAACCTCAGCCTGCCTCTTTTCCGGGGTGCTGGATGTTGGGATGATGAGTCTTCTATTGCCTTTCCTTTTCCTGTGGCCACTTCCATTCTTTCCCCTATGCTGTGAAATTTTGTTTCCCCTGCGAATAGAGGGAAGTCTCCCTTGGGGTCTCTAGTGATGTCAGCTGAAATTAGAAATGAATCTCATTCTTTGTCCAGTCGTCTCAATTCCTCAACTACAAACAACTTGATCAATGACAAATGGAATAAATTTTTCCTCTGTTGGTCAACTTCAGCCCGGATGCTATCTGCCATCCTTTCTAGGCTTCAATGCAAGAAGAAAGGTAAGTTCAAAGGATTTTTCCTTGTGAAGTACATCAACAGCCTGATATGATATGGGTATACTATGTCAAACCTTCCTTCACATGTGAAATACCTTTTAATCACCTTTAGAAGATTTTGGAAAGGCTCCCGGAGATACTGACTCAAAACGCCCGCTCCGATTTTCCCATTTAGGCAGTTTGGCTTGATGAAGTCTTCATAGTATAATATGTCTAAAGGCATGACTTTAGACCACTTTTCACCACATGGGGGGATCTCCGTCGTAGCTGACAGAGTTTCCTTCATCACCCGGAATGTGATTCCTGCAATGGTCACGTGGAACCCATTAAACCTGAGAGTGAATTGTTCAACCAACTTTGCGTTGTATCCTTTGATCTTCCCACAATAGCACATACATCCGACATGTTCAAAAGATTCCCTAATATTCATATCTTCGTTGATTAATGTGAGGTCCTTAGGCTTAGACCTCACCGCCCTGCCACTTCACGCCTTCTTTCGTATGCCTTGGAATGTTGTTATGATGAAAATGTGTATTTGTTTTGCGTGCATGGTAATGAACAGTAACACCCTCTCTGCGTGGAAAATGACAATGATATGCTTCCCAAAGACCTATTGGAAAGGCAGTGATAGAAACTTTGCGTGACAAGAAAAATCAACTCTAGGAGTCCATTGCACGGTCACAAGGCTCTATGAAAAATTTCAGCACTGTGATAAACAACAATGGTAGGCTCGTCATAGTAGGGAAGTGCGACATACAATTATGGTGTGGTGGAAAGGCACTGAGATACTTTTCATGAGACAAATAATTTAGAGGCAGAAAGAAATTCAGTGTGATAGGAATAAACTCCAAAGAGGTGAGGTTGACCGTGAGAAGAACTATTGTCTGGCACACTAACTCGCAACGAACTCCAATAGGCTTCAAACAATGACTGAAAATGAAGGAGACGCGACAACTTGAATGAACAAACTCACAATACAAACGATGTCAATCAACCTTCCCACATCGAAAGGACCCAAGGCTTGTAGAAAAAACCATAGACAACGCACAAATTCGGAAGGTAAAGTAGAAGCATGCAGGGTGTGTTAGGGACCTAACCCCTCACATAGGTAGAATAATAAATTTTCATGTAATAAAGGTCAATATAAATAAGGCCTAGAAATAAGGAAGAGTAAGTCCAATGTAAGAAGACCTAATAGAAGCTTTCGCTTCTAGAAGGATCTTCCTCTAGATTGTTCTTTTGATAGACATATTTAGTATAAATAGGAGTCAAGGGTATGAGAAGTTTTGTCTTGGACATTATTGTAATAGAGATCTACTCTGTTGGAGGTTTCCCCCTCGAAGAGGCAAGTGAACACTGCTCTCAATAATCAAAGTGCTCTTTCTAGAGTTATTCTGGTATCATTTTGGTATTATTGTGGTGTTGTTATGGTTATATTGTTGTTCTTTTTCCATTTCTAGCTATTTATTTTTGTTCTTCATACTTTTTATATCTGGAATACTACACGTTGTATCAGAGCACCTTCCTCGACAAAAAAATTGTGGGTCAATTTTTTTTTCCAGGGTAGAGACGTATTCCAACATATTTAAGCTACAGATATATGTCATTACGTGCATAAACCCGTGGTCAGGGATTCATACACACAGGAAATACAAGTGATTCTTAAGCGCACATCTGTTGGCCACCCTTGTAACCCCTATTGGTACCCCTTCGAGTGGTAGCGCATCAGAAAACACCTGTATATAGATCAACCTAGATCTCTTGAAGCCCTCAATAGATAAACTGATCGACCACCTAAATACTATAGTTCCACCGAGAACAACACTCGAGAAGATACTCTCTATTACCTGGTTAGTCAGGTAGTACGACTAAGGGTACAGTCTAGCCTCCTTAGTTGGTGCCCTAAGATATTGGGTCGAGTACTATTGTTGGACACCGCACGTATATCAGAGAGCTATAGCACAGGGAAAACCCTTTTCTGTAGAACCCTTTATTACCCTAACCCTTGGGAAGGAAACATAAATAGAACCAACAAGATATATTACCATGCTATAGTGTCTTCTGCATTCTGGTTGTGAAATTACTACACATTTCTTCCTATTAAGCATTTGGAAATTTTGTCACTGCAGTATTCTTTGGCACACTTATTTGGGACCTATTTCATTGGATTCCCCTTTTCTCCCTGATCACAGTCATACCCTTCATTTTTAATCCTTTTTATTTCAGTGGACCCGACCCCTTCCCAGTTTCCCTATTTTTCCACCTATCCCATTATATTTCCCTTCAAGCATTGATCGTCGTGGTACCTATCACTTCTACGTCTTTTTTTGTGGTCCCATCCACCCATTTTTTTCCTTACCTTCACTTCCCCTCTCCAAATGGACACCACTCACAACCAAGATCTCCAAAATTTTGTCAATCAAGCCCATGTCTCCATCGAACATCGAACATCTTAGATGGATTCCACCAATTCCCGCATTGACAACTTGGAAGCCAACCTCACAACCCAATTGGCCTCCCTCCATACTGTTTTCAATCAATTTTTGAACCGCCCTATGGGTCCTTCTTCATCAACACAACTCAATGTTGTTGATTCCTCCTAGTCTCTACTTTTTCACTCCAACTCCTTTCATCGTGAATCTTGTCTTCCCCGCATAGAGGTCAATAAATTTCATGGCTCCGATCATATAGGTTGGGTCACTCAAATGGAGAATTATTTTGCTCTGCATGGTATTACTAATGAGTTGTCCATACTTCGATATGTTGTCCTTTATCTAGATCATGAACGTTGGCAATGGTGGCAATGGAGAAAAAATTCACATCAGGGGTATATTGCCTGGACCCAGTTTGTTGCTGAGCTCTATGTCGAATTTGATAATGATACCCACTATCTAGGTCATTTGACCAAGTTGAAACAGTCAAGAACAATGGAAGACTTCATCACTTCTTTTGAGCATTTGGCCTTTCAAACATAGGGCATGTCAGATGCGTTCTTCCGTGAATTCTTTATCAATGGTCTCAAGGATGAAATTGTATCCCAGGTTCTCATGACCTGCCCTTCCACTTGGTTGGAAGCTACTCAATGTGATAAAGAGGCCCAACAAGTTATTTTTTCCCAAAATAAAAAAAACCCTTTTGTTCCTCGCCCTCAGCTCGCTAATCATAACCCCCATTTTACTCCCCTCAAGGTCCAGAAACTAACTAGGGATGAAATGGTTGAATGCCAACTGAAGGGTCTTTGTTATAATTGTGATGAAAAATATTTTTCAGGGCACAAGTGTAAGGAACAAAAGCTATTTATGGCCATATCAGAAGATGTTCTTGAAGAGGATGTGACAGTTCCCCTTGTTGAATAACCTTCCCTTCCCGATGCTACCCAAGAGTCTGTTGACCCACCTGAAGTTGACCCACTTATTTCCTTGCATGCCCTCACTAGCTTCTCAGCCCCCCAAAATCTCAAGCTCATTGGCTACATTAATCACATGAATGTCATCATCCTTTTTGACAGTGGTAGAACCCACAATTTTATTCATCGTCCCATTGCCCAGGAAACCAATTTCTATATTCGTGTTGTCAATAATTTTCAAATCATGATAGCCAATGGTGGATCCATGAAATGTGGTGGGTGGTGTGAAAATGTCCATCTTCAAATTGGACATTACCAACTAAATTCTCATATGTTTTCCATTGACATGGGAGGTTGTGACATTGTGCTAGGTGTTGAATGGTTATGCACTTTGGGTCCCATTCTTATGGATTTTAAGGAATTAACCATGCAATTCCAACAGGAAGAAAAAAACTATCAATTCCAAGGTCTCGCAGCTGGTTCTCCAGAGATCATTAGTTCCCATCGTATGGAAAATCTCCTCAAGAAAGGCCACTCTAGTATCATTGCTCAACTTCATTCTATTCAAGCCGTTGAGACAGCCTCTGTGCATCCTGACCTCCAAGCTATCCTTTCCAAACATCAAGTTGTTTTCTCCACCCCTAAGGGCCTTCCTCCTTCTCGTGGTGTTCAATATCATTCCATTCCCCTTGTTCCTGGCATTCTTCCTCCCAATGTTCGCTCTTATCGCTACCTTTTTTCCCAAAAGAATGAAATTGAGAAAATAATGCAGGAATTGCTCCAAGCGGGTGTTATCTGCCCCAGTACCAGCCCTTATTCTTCCCATGTGGTCATGGTACTTAAGAAAGAAGGTACTTGGCACATGTTTCCCGACATTCGTGCCCTCAATAATCTCACCATCAAGGACAAGTTCCCCATTCCTGTTATTGATGATCTCTTGGATGAGCTGAGTGGTGCTCAGTACTTCACTAAACTTGATCTACGTTTTGGCTACCACCAGATATGTATGCAAGAAGCTAACATACCCAAGACTTCCTTTCAAACTCATGAGGGTCACTATGAGTTTTTGATCATGCCCTTTGTCCTATGTAATTCCCCCTCCACCTTCCAAAGCCTCATGAATCACGTCTTCTATCCTTTTCTTCGTCATTTTGTCTTAGTTTTCTTTGATGATATTCTCATCTATAGTAAAACTTGGCAATCTCATCTTTCCCATGTGGATCAAATTCTCCATCTACTCTCACAGCACCAAATTTTTCTCAAACAATCTAAATGTCCTTTTGGCGCCTCAGAATTCAAGTACTTGTGTCATCTTGTTGGCAAGGTCGGTGTCAAGGTGGATCCTAAAAATATTGAAGCTATGAAAGATTGGCATCACCAAAAGACTCTCAAAATCTTGCATGGATTTTTGGGTTTCACAGGTTATTATCGCAAGTTTGTTAAGAATTATGGGAATATTGCAGTACCTCTCACTGCTCTCCTTAAAAAGAATTCTTTCACTTGGACTTGAGAAATTGCTTAAGATTTTCAAACCTTGAAGATGGCCATGTGCACCACTCCAGTCCTGTCCCTTCCTGATTTCACAAAGACCTTTGTCCTAGAATGTGATGCTTCCAGGAAAGGAATTGGCACCGTCCTTATGCAATAGGGTCAGCCTTTGGCCTTTACCAACACACAACTATCAGAGCAAAATTTGGGCAAATAAATATATGAAAAGGTAATGTTGGCTATTTTTCATGCTGTGGATCTTTAGCACCCGTATATTTTGGGGAAACACTTCCAAATTAAGTTAGATCATCAAAGTCTCAAGTATTTTCTGGAACAACGCCTTTCCTCCCCCGAACAACAAAAATGGGTGAATAAGATCTTTGGATATGATTATGAGATCATTTACAAGAAAGGAAAAGACAATGTGGTTGCTGATGCACTTTCCAGAAAATATGAAGATGAAGGGTCCATTTTTTCTCTCTCCTTCATTGTACCAGATTGGCTCCAAGTTGTTCACCAAGAATGGCTACAAGATCCCAAAAGTTCACATCTGTTACAACAATTGTAGTCCAATTATCCAGTATCCCCAGGGTACTCTTAGATCAATGATGAGCTTTGATACAAAGGTTGTTTGTATTTAAGTACACAGCCAAAACTTAAATCCATGGTACTTTCTGAGCTTCATGCTACACCCACAGCTGGGCACTCAGGGTTTACCAAAACCTATGACCGGGTCAAACGTTCTTTTTTCTGGGATGGTATGAAACAGGTCGTTCGTAATTTTGTGGCTGAATGTGATGTGTGTCAACGCAACAAGGATGAAACAGTCAAATCTCATGGCACACTACAACCGCTTTCGATTCCACATGCTATTTGGAGGGATATCTCTATGGATTTTATTGTAGGCTTACCTAAATCGGGCAATAAATCATTCATCATGGTGGTAGTTGATCATCTTTCCAAGTATGCTCATTTTTGTGCTCTTCAACACCCATTTACATCATCCATTGTGGCTCAACTTTTCATGTATCAAGTCTTCAAGCTTCATGGCATGCCGCATTCTATTGTTTCTAATCGTGACCCAACTTTGACCAACAATTTTTGGCAAGAAATGTTCAAGCTCCAAGGCATCCAATTGCATCTCAGCACAACTTATCATCCCCAGATTGATGGTCAAACTGAAGTGGTCAACAAGTGTTTGGAAACATATTTGAGGTGTTTTGCATCGAAAAGGAAAAATCAGTGGGCTCAATGGTTACCACTGGTTGAATGGTGGTACAACACTTCTTACCATACAACTACCTGCATGACTTATTTTGAAGAGGTGTATGGACAAAATCCACCTTCAGTTCTCTCATATTTTCGAGGTGTCTCGAAGGTCCAGGTAGTTGACCAAACACTTATAGTTCGAGAGGCTATTCTCTGTACCCTCAAAGAGAATTTGGTCATAGCCGATAATCACATGAAGAAACAAGCATATCAAGGTCTCTCTGAACGTCAATTTGCAGAAGGGGATTAGGTGTTTCTTCGACTGCAACCTTACTAGAAAAATTCCCTCAAGGTTGACCATTGTCAGAAACTGGTGCCCAAATTTTATGGTCCTTATACAGTTCTCAAGCATGTGGAATAGGTGGCCTATTAGTTATCTTTTCCCAGACATTTTAAGCTCCATCTTGTTTTTCATGTTTCTTGTTTAAATATGGTGATTGGAACTAAGTGCCAAACTCAAACCACCCTTCCTGAGTTGGATGAAGAAGGCTCCATTTGGCTACAACCACAAGCAATTTTGGACCAATGTGAGTGTCGTCTGTGTCAGCGAACCATCAATGAAGTTTTAGTCTACTGGAAAGATACAACTCCAACAAATGCCACTTGGGAACCAACTACTATTCTGCAACAATTTCCTCATCTCAAGCCTTTAGAACAAGGTTTTTTTTAAGGGGGAGGACATGTTAGGGACCTAACCCCTCACCTAGGTAGAATAATATATTTCCATGTAATAAAAGTCAATATTAATAATGCCTAGAAATAAGTAAGTATAAGTCTAATGGAAGAAAACCTAATAGAAGCTTCCGCTTCTAGAAGGATCTTCCTCTAGATTTTTTTTTTGTTGTACATATTTAGTATAAATAATAGAAGAGGGTATGAGAAGTTTTGTCTTGGATATTATTGTAATAGATCTCTTCTCTGCTGGAGTTTTCCCCCTCAAAGAGGCAAGTGAACATTGCTCTCAGTAATCAAAGTGCTCTTTCTAGAGTTATTCTAGTATCATTTTGGTATTATTGTGGTGTTGTTTTGGTTATATTGTTGCTCATCTGCCATTTCTAGCTATCTATTTCTGTTTTGCATACTTTTTATATCTGGAATACTACAGGGTGACCAATATTTATACTTGAACGGGCAAGGGATGGAATCATGGCAGAGGACGATAAATCCATGGTGACAAGAAGTTTGGAAGCAGGCTGAAGATTTGCGTAGCAAACTCATGTGACGGGTACACTTTGAAGTTTGCAAAGTATAGATGATAAGAGTTGTAGAGTATATGTGATATGAGAGTCGTGATTTATTAACCTTTCTAAATTCATAATTAGGTGATGATGGTTGTTATATCTATCGCGTGACCTTTATTCCAACAACTTGCCTCGACCTCTGGCACGCAAATTCCCTCTTTATGACACAACTTGATATTTTGGGAAAGGGACCTTTACAAGTTGCACATGACTAATCATGACTCCCTTTCCCGACTCCAAGGGCCAGACCTTCCACTTGTTGATTTCAACCCATTCGTTATTTAGTACCTGACTTCACACGCTCTGACATGCAAACTAAAACTCATATAGTATTGACTCTAACTATAAAAATCATGGTGCTAACACGATATATATAGAAGACATCACAACGAGTACAGTAAAAAATAAAAACATAGCAAAAAAATTAAACATTCATAATAAAAAAAAAAGATACAAAAATTACACACCGATGAGAAGAAAAAATTTAAAATTTTAAAAATTATGTGACAGCATTTTCTATGTTGTTTAGATGAGAACATCAACGATATTTTTTTTATGCACCATATTTTTTATTTTTAAATCTGGCTTTATCGATGTGTTCCTTATACATAAACACACCGGTGCGTTTATGTCGAAAAGGCACATCGGAAAAGAAGAAAACATTTTTTTTTAATTCAAATCGGAAACCATTTAAAAAAATAAAAAAAAGGCAGAGGGTCGACTGCGTTTGGGATCCAATGCAATAAGTGGTCCCTTTGCATCACATTCCAAACACTTATATATATAAAAACAAACTCATTAGATCTAAAATACCTAAAGAGAAAAGCCATAATTCTGAAGTGATAGAGGGAGTTAAACCCTAGGGTGAAATTTTGCATTCACGTAAGCAAAAAAAAACAAGGGTTTAAGGTAAGTATGATTTTTTTTCCCCTAAATGTAGGGTTTTGAGTGAATCACCATACCCTTCAAATCCCGATTTTCTAAATATTTATGTTGTTCCAAATTATTCTTCTGCTCAACAGTGCTCCCTGGTATGTCTCTCTTCCAAATCTGTCTCCTGTAAATTTTGGAAAAATAATGAAAATATTGAATACCTTCTTAATATTAAAAAAACTTTATGAAACGGGTTTAGAGTGAATCACCATACCCTTCAAATTATCATATTCTAAATAATATTGTGGTTCCAAAGTATTATGGGCCTCCACAATGTTCCTTCGTATGTCTCTCTTGCAAGTCTCTCCCCTGCAAAATTTTGCAAAATAATGAAATAGTGAATAGCTTTTTAGTATTTAAATGACTTTCTGAAATTCGATTCCCGCTCTTTTTTTAATTGTTTAAAAAAGTCACATTTTTTTTTTAATTTTTTCGGCACAACGGTGCGTTTATGTACGATACACCGGTGCAACCATATTATATTACGCACCCGTGCATCCATATTATTTTATGCACCAGAGACATAATTTTTTTTTATTAACAAAATCTAGAAACACAGTGTGTTTGATTTTTCAACGCATCGGTTCTTATTGTTAATATGTGCACTAGTGTGTTTGTGGTTTATAACCACACCGGGATGCATTTAAAGTTATTTAAACTTTTATTTGCACATAAAATAGTATACCCATATCAAATTATCTTTTAGGATGAATTCACATGACTTGCAATACTTCAGTATACGTTTTACTTTTTATGTTGCCTTATTCTTAAAAAATGGTTTCAAAACTATATTAAAACTCAGATTGCGGTATAGTCCTCAGAATTTATTTTAGATATGTACAGGAAAATTTATTGCTAATTTTGTTGAAATGCTGGGAGAAAATCTTATTATATGATCAAATGGCCAATTCTTCAAATTCCATCCCATTCCATATTGTTCAAAGTCCATCACGGAGTTCTCCCTTTCCATTTCCAATAAGTTTGATTTATTTTATTTATGTTTCGATTATCTCATTGATTTTTTTTTATACATGTCAATCTGAATAAAAATGTATCCAAATTTACAGGATCCTGATTCATAATCAAGTTCAAATGCAGAAAATATTTCAGTATTGATTCAAAAACATCGAAAGGTCTTATCAAGAGCAACATATTGCAAGCAGTTGGCAGATGAAAATGGACAACCGCTTTACCCTGCCAATTGTGACATTCCATCTTCCAACCGCAATCCTTGGTTGGCGATGGTAATAATTTTTTGGTATAATTTAATCTGAACAAACAAATTATTGCATAGTTCTTACTAATATAATCAATGTACTAATGTTCAATATTTTTGAAATTAGGATTCTTATAATGATGAGCGACCTACCTACCATCTTCCTTTGCACCCCACAACAATGTCAACCTGAGAGAAGGTTTCAATGAGAGCACAACTCAGAGAGGAAGCATACCAAGAATGGTTGAATCAACCACCTATTCAATTCCCACTATGTCCAGAGTCACCAATTAGGAATGACTACAACAATAGTAGTTCTTCAGAAGTTGCCAATGGAGACAATAAAAAAGAGGTTGGTATGGATGATTACTTATGAGATATGACTACCATGGAGACAATGTTGTTAGACGCATTCTAGAACAATGAGATAGGGGATCATGCTCATATCAATGATACCATTTTCGAAAGCCTAAAATGTGCTTCCACCACCCCTCTCTTTGGACCTAGTGCCCGGTCAAAGTCTACCCATCTTGGGACAACAATGTTACTTTACAACATGAAAACAAAGTTTGGCATGTCAAACACATGTTTCTCGGCAATATTGAGGTAATTGACTAGCAAGTGCCTTATATTAATTTTTTGAAATATTGTCACAGTACAATCAACATTAGAAATGGTTTCTTTTATAAATGTTAAATGACCTTGTACATTAATTCTATTTGCCACTAACTGCAGGATATTCAAAGATAAGGTTCTTCCTAGTGATAATGTTTTTCCCAGTAGATTGAAAGAGGCAAAGCAGTTGTTGAAAATGTTGGGTGTTGAGTATATATCATATCATG
The DNA here is from genome assembly GCA_009831015.1 of Picea engelmannii. Classification (NCBI taxonomy): domain Eukaryota; kingdom Viridiplantae; phylum Streptophyta; class Pinopsida; order Pinales; family Pinaceae; genus Picea; species Picea engelmannii. The sequence goes on from ML788090.1 coordinate 61,432, forward strand.
CATGTCTGAATGATTGTATTCTATATAGAAGAGAATATGTAGACAAAGAGATATGTCTAAAACGTGGGTATGATAGGTACCATAAATCAAATAAAAAAATGGTAAATCACATGGTCCTCCTCATAATATATTGAGGCACATGCCTATAATCCCAAATATTCAAAAGCTCTTTCATTGCAAAGAATTGTCTATGTTGCAGGGATGGAATGCCTCACACAGAAGTGAGTCAGGAGTTATGTGAATCCCAATAGATTCAATAGCCATGAAGCATATAGAGAATACATGGCCAAAAAAATTCATGGATAGAAATGGATGGCGTGAACCCATATTCCCTCCAAAACACCAACTATTTTGTTTGTCCTGTAGTAGTGATCAATAAAAATACCCCCCCATGGTTTTCCATGAAGAATGAACATCTTGTGTTGGCTCTTATAGTCCCTGGTAGAAGAAAACTGAAGAATATGGATGTCTACCTACAACCATTAGTATATGAATTGAAGGAATTATGGGAAGGTATACATGTATACTATGCATCAAGACTCATCACAACAAAGAGGAGTTTTATGTTGTATGGGATATGTGCTTACACCACACATGATTATCCAGGCTTAGGAGTTTTCTCTGGTAATTAACATTTTTATTGATTTTTTTATATACATAACAATATTTATTTGCATATTTTATTCGTTGTGATTGACATTCTATTCTTAAATGCTAACGTGTTATGTATACAATAATTTCACAGGTCTTGTAACTAAAATCTGTCATGGATTTAAATGTTATGGACCTTCTCTCAAGTCTAGGTGGTCCAACCACCTACGAAAGCCAGTGTATGACTTCTCGAGGGTATTCCTCTCAAAAGAACACCCTTATATAAGAGAAACATCAACTTTCAATGGTAAACTAGAGAGAACCCAAATGCCTGCAATAATGAAACCAACAGAATGGCTTATAGCATATGAGAGAGAGAAGGAGAAGGATATTACATAAATTTTTGATTCAAATGGGGAGCCTATGTTCGATGATCCATAATTCTTCGACACCTATGTTGATAAATTTCCCATTGGGATGAAAAGTAATTCTATATTTTATGAGCTCCCATGTTGGGAT
>ML788090.1:85823-102858 GCA_009831015.1 Picea engelmannii
TGCCAAGCTAAGTTGTCAAACTGCCTCCACCATCTCTCACTGTCAATAGGAGAATATATTTTACAGTAATTATAGTATCACCATCCTTTACTATTCATTCTTTCAATTATGGCTCCCAAGGTCAAGCCTGTCGACACATCTGAGAACCCAATCATTCCCGTCCCGTCGACCTAGACCACATCCCTCTGGCAGACAGGGACTACAAACTTACAAAGCTGAGTTGCAAATTTGATTTCTTTGAATTGCACTCCTGGCTAAAAGAGATTTTCCTTGATTAGAGCAATGAAATTGGACTCTAGGAGTCCAATTTGCCCCTGTTTATGTTTCCTCAAACTTATCATTTCCCATAATTTTCCCTCGAATGCCAAGCCAATTATTTGCCCAGCCAAAGAGCCATTGCCTCTCCCACTGGTGAAATATTGTTCACAATTACCTCTGAAGCCATCAATCAAATGTTACAAATCCCTATAAATGACTCAACCACTATGTTCTTTGTTGAAGCCCTAAATGATTTATACTAGAAGTTAAATTTTCCCCAAATAGCCCATATGTTTTAGATCTTTCTCCCTAAAGATGCCCAATTGCCCAAGAAAAACCCACCTTACCCATATTTTATTTTCACAGTGAAAGAAAACCAGATCATATCCATGTTATCATACATGTTAGGTTATTACTTTGATGAATGGGTAGATGAACCCATTTTGGGTTTTTTGTCCATATTTTCTACAGAGGAAAAGGTTTCCATTAAGTTCAATTTCATTCAATTTCTAGCTGATAGTATTCATGATCAATTCTTGAAGTTTCCAACCGAAGGGATTTTTAGATACTCTTCAATTCTAGTTTATATGTTTATATTTTATCAATCAGATAGGTTTCCTTGTGCACGTCAAAAGTTAAATAAGGAAGGAATCCCATAGTCAGTTACATCATGGGCCTCGTTGGTGAGGAAGAACTCAACAAAGTACATTTTTAAAGATTTCATTGACCAATTCATTCATCTAGCTATGTGTTTGTTGAACAGCAGCACAGAGCCAAGGGTCAGTGAATAAATTCAGAAGGTCTTACACCTATTTGATCAAGACAAGACATATGATTGGTATTTATACCAGAACTATACAGATATCAAGGTATATGAGTGTGAGATGCCTCCTTACAAATTTCCTAAATACCTCCCAATGAGGATTTTTACACTGGAGTATATAAGGAAAATGGTAAACATAGATGAGATTCATTTTGTTGCAGCAAAGAAGAAATCCCAACTCAGAATCAAAACTCAGATTGGACCATTCATTTGCAACAGTAGATCAGCAGGAGAAGAAGCGGATACTCTTTTGAAACAAATGAAGTTTCCTTTGAGTTTCACTTGGGCATATGCCCCTCTTGGCATCATTTTTGAGCTGAGGGTCAAGAAAAATACCACTCCCTATGTGCACACCCAAAGGCCAAAAATTGAGAGATATATGAACCAAGAAGAATGGCAGGAAAACACATTGCAAGAACTAGAGGAACAACCTATCTTTATAACCACTTCACAGACTACTACACCTCAAAACAAATTAGATAAAAGATCAAGGAAGGAATTTTCTCCTTCATTCACAGAGGTATCAGCTAAATATTTTCAAGTATACAGAAAAGGAACTAAAATCAGTCAAACAACATATTTTCTAAAAGAGGGAGAAATGAAGTACACCATAGTTTTAGAGGGACCACATTCTTCAACCCAATCAGATAGTTTTTTTACAGGTTCTCCATCATCACCATCATCTCAAAGAAATCTAGAATCAACTGAATCAGTCCATGGAAAAAAGGTGTCAAATATTTTCAACAAATATAAGGAAACAAAGCAAAGGAATGAATTGTTGAACAACAACACTTATACTCAATTATGGAAGAAAATCTCTATTGCTCAGCACAAATTGTTGTCATATTTTGACATAGAAAGAGGAAGAATGAAAATGGCATTCTTACAAGAACAAGTTCCCCATCCAAAGACAACTGCAGAGTACAAGAAGACTGCTTCTGAGTTTGATATAAAATATGTTCATCCTATGGACCAAATGGATATGCAGAGACAGACAAGAGAAATGGTATTTTCAACTATTACAAATACCTCAATGACTGCTTATAAATTACAGGTATCCCTGAATCATATCCAGTCTCAATTAAATCTTGAGAAAATATGTTCTTTGGCCAAAGATAACAAAATAAAATCATTGGAAGAGTTGGTTCTCAAGATTGGATATGATCCAAAAGATGTCAAAGAAGTAGAGGAATTGATAAAGAAAAATCATTTTGATATAGAATCACTCAGGAAACAACTGAATCTTCCATCTACAGAAGACTCTCAAACTAAAGAAGTGGCTAAGAAAGAAATCCAAAAATAAGAGATGCTAAAATTAATCATGGAGCAAAATGCACAAATAAGGGAAATGGAAGCAGATATGGATAAGATGATAAAAGAAAAAGAGAAAAATGTGCAGTTGGCCATGATTCCACTAGATGCAGTGCCTCTGACAAGGATTGGAATAAAAGAAGTGTCTACAATAGTAGCAATCCCAGTACAAATCTCAGATGCCTCTGATAAAATAGTAAAATCTATGGAAGATATGTCCATACAAGAGGAAGAAATTAAAAATCCACAGGAAGAGGTAAAGACATTATAGGAACTGAAATAAATGTTCCAAGATTCTCATCAGGTAGAAATTAACAAGTCTCAGAGGCTCAGCCAACAACTGCAACAATTGGGGAAAGAAACAACCATGGAAAACACCTTATCCCAAGCTAAGGAAAACATATGGACATATATCAATAGATCCATGACAGAAATTTGGCCCTCTATTCAGATCATTTTTTAGCAGTATGAATTAATCCAGAAGGCCATAGGAGATATTGAAATCATAAAAGAATAATTGGGAGAAAATCTAACAGAGGACACATAGTTAATCATATTTCTAAACTTCAAGAACAAGCAAGTGTTAGAAGAGCTAGAGACAAAGGACAGAACTAAAACCATCTTGGAAATCAAGAAGATTTTGACCAAGAAAAACCTAATGTTGCAGTTGGAGGAGAGATCTCAGGTCATGGACACAGGGGTACAGAGATTCTTCAACAAGTTTGAGGTATTACACAAGAAAGGGATTCCTGGATTGTTTGTGATAAATGACAAATTAATCACTCTGCCAGATTACAACTAGAAATTGAAGACGGTGGCCAAAGACAACTCAAAGTTTGCAGGAATACATGGAAGCATCACTGGAAAATATTTCCTGGAGACTTTACAGTTTGACTTGAGCATTCAAAATGAAATCAAGCATATCTTCATTACTAAACCTACATTTTCCAAGTATACAGAGATGGATGAAATATACAGAAAATTACTCAAGATATCAATCCCAAGTACGAAGAGGTGGGATAAGCTATGTGAGTTACTTGAGTAAAGATAGGTTTGATGTTTCATTCAGCAAGGAGAAGCAACTAACCAAAGTCAAAGAGACAAGTCATCAACAACTTCCACCAAATGAGCATCAGAAATCCGAGCATATCTACAAGATTCCTATATTTTTATAATTTGAGATTTAATGTTTAGATAACCCTCCAAAATATCCTGATCATTTATGAAAGGATATGATGTAAACAATTGTATAAATACTTCTCCTTTTGAAGTATTGAGGGTTGATTTTTTCATCCTAAAAAGATACTGTGTATTTTTCAAGAGGATTGGCCACTAATAAAGAAGACTTTTCACAGGATTCTCGTGTGAGACTGTTGGTGATGTGCAACTCTCTTTGTTTATGTTTTTCATTCTCTATCATCATTTTCTATTTTCAATCTTAATTATTCAAATAAATTTAAAGAAATTTTTTTATCTCAACATACTTTGCTTCTAGTTTTGAATGATTTTTATGTTTCCATCTAAAATTAAGTAAAAAAATTCTTAACTGCTCATAGCATTCAACTAGCCCAATATTTCAAACAAACAAACATACACTGAACTTTCATAACTAGCCTAATAACCTAAACTAAACAAATCTAAATCCTACATAGAGATCCCTCTTTAAAGCTGGCAGGGATAGATCCCAGCTTCCAAAGTGGATTTGTAGTTACCTTTGTCTTTTCTTCTACAACCTCTGGAAATTACAGAGTGATAAAAGCTCTGAACATAGTGGCGACCATACTAGGGATAGAACAAATTTTCCAAGTTCTACAAATTATCTTTCCTAGTAAGAAAACTTTATTTCTGGACAATCAAAGATCTAAATCTTAAGAGATAAATGTTCAGAGGCTGTAAAACTTTGTAAATAATTAAGTAGGTTTTTAAGTTTAAGTTCTAGCTCCAAGAAGAATTCACACCAGATCTCATCCTAATACAGAACCTGTAAAGGTTGTAGATAACTATGAAAAGTTAATCAGGAAAAGAAGTCTAGAAAAGAAGTCTAGCAGAAAGTCAAGGGAGTAGTATTCCTCCTCCTAGGGAAACCTCTCTCCCAGAGAAGTTTGTCACAATCCAAGATATTCAGTTTGATCTACCATTTTAGAATAGTCTATTCAAAACCAAATCTGAAATCTTTGTGGATGAAATAGTATTATATCAATCTATCCTCCAACCTAAGACTCCTGAAAGACAATCCCCGAAGTTAGATCTTGATTAGCAAATCTTTCAAAATTTTGAGAAGTTACAAGATCTAGCATCATACTTTGATCAAGCTTTGCATGAAGCCTACATTCAACAGTTTGTTGATATTTCTACCCTAACCATTTCTGCATCATCTATTAATCGTCAATCGATCCATCCTATATCTACCAGTCTTGTTTCTTCTGTATTTTCCACTACTTCTCCAACAAATTCACAGACAGTGATCCAACCTGTCATAGGAGTCTCTATATCTACATATTCCACAAGCTCATATGTTATTCATCCTCCTATACCAATCATGGCTACAAGATATGATCCCCTCGTTTTGGTTGCTCCTTTACATAATATGCCCCAAGAATATCAAACTAGGATTCCTCAGTTTGATGGCACTGGAACTATGACCACACAACAACATGTGGATAAGATGAATGAATTTTTTGACCTGAAAGAAGTAGATAAGAAAGATGTCAAAATGAGACTATTTGCCCAAATCTTGAATGGACAAGTCAGGAAATGGTTCAAAGCCTTACCAGTTGCTAGTCTAAATGATATTACCGCCTTTCACCAATATTTCTTGAACAAATGGGAAGTTAAGAAAAATCCACTTCAAATTCTATCTGAATATGAAAGTATCAAAAGATCTCCTGGAGAAAGTGTGCAAGATTATTGCACCAGATTTAATAACATTTATAATGCAATTCCAACAAACATTAAACCCCCACAAGGCTTATCTTTGATTAAATTTCCTGATGGTTTTGATGCTTACATGTCTTATCAATTGAGAGAAAGAAATTATGCAACCTTAGAAGAGTTGCAGAGAGATGTTGTGAGGGTAGAGGAAAATTTGTTAGCTAAGAGGGCTAGACAAAGAACAAAAAAGAGAGTAACTATAAAAGAAGAACCTTCTACCTTTTCCTCTGATGCTAAACTAGACTCTTTAGTTATAACTATGGAAAGGATGATGGACAGATTAGATATTTTTGATAGGACTCCTCCTAGATAAAATCAACCTGGTCCCCAAATCAGAAATCCTAATTTTAGGAGAAATCAACCCCAAATCAGACAAAGAGAACAAAAAGGCCCAGATCAACAGATTAGGCCTCATTTTCAAGAAAATCATGTTGATGAAGGGGAAGAAACAATTGAGGGTATTGATGATGTCCACATTAATTTGATGGGAATAAATGATAATGATTCTATTTTTCTCACTCAAGAAGAACAAGATCTTTTCCTTCTTTCACAAACTAAAATTGATGAGGAAGAATCAGATAACCAAACTTTTGAAAATGCAATTATGGAAGTTCATAGGAAGTATAACCTGAGAAATAATAACTCAATTGATAATCCTACTAATAAAACTTCTAATATTAAAAAGACAGCTAACACATCTGCCAAGAAAATTCTTGATATTCCGCCTAAAAAGAATACATAATTTCCGACCAAAAGAACCTCTGATTTTGTCTAAAAAATAACTCAAAATGATGTTCCCTCTACCAACTAGCCCAAAGATACTTCACAAAAGGATGTTGTTGAGAAACTGTAATATTCCAAATATAAAAATTATGCAGAACAAAAATACAATGCTAGAAATGGCAGATGAACAACAATATAACCATAACAACACCACAATAATATTGAGATGATAACAGAATAACACCACAAAGAGCACTTCGATTACTGAGAGAAATGTTCACTTGCCTCTTCGAGGGGGAAACCTCCAGTCGAGTAGAGCTCTATTACAATAATATTCAAGACAACAGTTCTCATACCCTCGACTCCTATTTATACTAAATATGTCTATCAAAAGAACCATCTAGAGGAAGATCCTTCTAGAAGCAGAAGCTTCTATTAGGTATTCTTACATTTGACTTATTCTTCCTTATTTCTAGGCCTTATTAATATTGACCTTTATTACATCGAAATATATTAGTCTACCTACGTGAGGGGTTAGGTCCCTAACATGACCTCCCCCTTAAAAACAACCTTGTCCTTAAGGCTTGAGATGTGGAAATTGTTGCAGAATGGTAGTTGGTTCCCAAGTGGCATCTATTGGGGTTGTATCTTTCCACTGGACTAACACTTCCTTGATGGTTCACCGATGCAAGGGATGCTCACGCTAGTCCAAAACTGCTTCTAGTTGTAGCCAAATGGAGCCTTCTTCGTCCAACTCGGGAAGGTTGATTTGAGTTTGGAAATTAGTTCCAATCACCTTCTTTAAGAAGGAAAAATGAAAAACAAGATGTAGCTTAGAATGACTAGGAAAAGCTAACTAATATACCACCTGTCCCATAGGCTTGAGAATGATATAAGGACCATAAAATTTGGGCGCCAGTTTCTGACAATGGTCATCCTTGAGGAAATTTTTCTTTTAAGGTTGCAGTCGAAGAAACACCTGATCCCCTTCTGCAAATTGATGTTCAGAGCGACCTTGATCTGCTTGTTGCTTCATACGATTCTGGGCCATGACTAAATTCTCTTTTAGGGTATGGAGAATAACTTCTCGAAATGTAAGCATTTGGTCAACTGCTTGGACCTTCGAAACACCTGGTAAATATGAAAGAATTGAAGGTGGATTTTTTCCATATGCTACTTCAAAAGGAGTCATGTTGGTAGTTGTATGGTATGAAGTGTTGTACCACCATTCAGCTAGTGGTAACCATTGAGCCCACTGATTTTTCTTTTTGGATGCAAAACACCTCAAATATGTTTCCAAACACTTGTTGACAACTTCAGTTTGACCATCAATCCGGGGATGATAAGTTGTGTTGAGATGCAATTGGGTGCCTTGTAGCTTGAACAGTTCTTCCAAAAATTGTTGGTGAAAGTTGGGTCGCGATCATAAACAATAGACTGTGCCATGCCATGAATATTGAAGACTTGATCCATGGAAATTTGAGCCACAATGGTTGTTGTAAATGGGTGTTGAAGAGCACAGAAATGAGAATACTTGGAAAGGTGATCAACGACCACCATGATGACTGATTTATTTCCCGATTTAGGTAAGCCTACAGTAAAATCCATAGAGATATCCCGCCAAATAGCATGTGGAAATGGAAGTGGTTGTAGTGTGCCAGGATATTTGACTCTTTTGTCCTTGTTGTGTTGACAGACATCACATTCAGCCACAAAATTATGAATGTTTTGTTTCATACCATCCCAGAAAAAGGAACGTTTGACCCTGTCATAGGTTTTGGTAAACCCTGGGTGCCCAGTTGTGGGTGTAGCATGAAGCTCAGAAAGTACCATGGATTTCATTTTTGACCGTTTACTTAAATACAAACGGCCTTTGTATCGAATCTCATCATGGAGCCAAGAGTACCCTGGGGAAACTGGAGAATTGGATTGAAATTGTTGTATCATATGCAAACTTTTGGGATCATGTAGCCATTCCTGGCGAACGGCTTGAGGCCAATCTGGTATAATGAAGGAGAGAGAAAAAAGGGACCCTTCATCTTCATATTTTCGGGAAAGTGCATCCGCAACCACATTGACTTTTCCTTTCTTGTAAATGATCTCATAATCATATCCAAATATCTTAGTCACCCATTTTTGTTGCTCTGGGGAGGAAATGCGTTTTTACAGAAAATACTTGAGGCTTTGGTGATCTATCTTAATTTGGAAGTGTTTCCCAAATAGATAAGGGTGTCAAAGATCAACGACATGAAGAATAGACAACATTTTCTCTTCATAGATTGATTTGCCTAAATTTTGTTCATACAATTGTCTATTGGAAAAGGCCAAAGGTCGACCCTATTGCATAAGGATAGTGCCAATTCCTTTCCCTAAAGCATCACATTCTAGGAAAAAGGTCTTTTTGAAATCAGGAAGTGTTAGGACTGGAGTGGTGCACATGGCCATCTTCAAGGTTTGAAAATCCTAAGCAGTTGTTGGAGTCCAGGTGAAAGAATTATTTTTAAGTAGTGCAGTGAGAGGAGCCGCAATATTTCCATAATTGTTAACAAACTTGCGATAATAAATTGTTAAGCCCAAAAATCCATGCAATATTTTGAGATCCTTTGGGTGAGGCCAGTCTTGCATAGCTTCAATATTTTTAGGATCCACCCTGATGCCCTGCTTTCCAAAAAGATGACCCAAGTACTCGATTTATGAGGCGCCAAAAACACATTTAGATTATTTCGGGAAAATTTGGTGTTGAGATAGTAGATGGAGAACTCGATCCACATGAGAAAGATCGTTTGTCCAGGTTTTGTTATAGATGAGGATATCATCAAAGAAAACTAATACAAAATGATGGAGAAAAGGACAGAAAACATGATTTATGAGGCTTTGAAAAGTGGAGGGAGCATTACACAAACCAACGGGCATGACCAAAAACTCATAGTGGCCCTCATGAGTTATAAAGGTAGTATTAATAATGTTTTCCTCTTTCATACGGATCTGGTGGTAGCCAGAATGAAGATCAAGTTTAGTAAAGAAGTGGGTGCCACTCAATTCATCCAAGAGGTCATCAATGACAGGAATGAGAAATTTGTCTTTAATGGTGAGTTTGTTGAGGGCACAAATTAGGACACATGCGCCAAGAGCCTTCTTTCTTCATGACCATGATCATAGGAGAAGAGTAGGGGCTCCTACTAGGGTGGATAACACCTGCATTAAGCAGTTCTTGAACCATTTTCTCAATTTCATTTTTTTGGGAAAAGGGATGACGATAGGGGTAGATGTTGGGAGGAAGGCTTCCTAGGACAAGGAGAATGGAATGATCATGAACACCACGGGAAGGAGGGATTCCCTGAGGAGTGGAAAAAACAACTTGATGTTTACAGAGGATGGATTGGAGGTATTGCGGCATAGAGGGTGTCTCATTTGCTTGTATGGCATGGAGTTGGGAAATAATGCCCCAATGACCTTTTTTGAGGATGTTTTCCATGCGATAGGAACTAATTATCTCAAGGGAACCGGCAGTGATGCCTTGGAACTTATATTGTTGGCCCTCCTGGTCGAATTGCCTGGTTAATTCCTTAAAATCCATGAAAATGGGACCCAAAGTCCTTAGCTAGTTTGCACCCAGCACAATGTCACAACCACCCATGTCGATAGAAAACATATGCTATTTCAGGTGGTAGTCACCAATTTGGAGACACACATTTTCAAAACGCCCTCCACATTTCATGGACCTGCCATTGGCAATCATGATTTGGAAATTATTGATTGCACGGATATAACAATTAGTTGCTTGGGCAATGTGGTGATGAATAAAATTATGGGTGTTGCCACTATCAACAAGAATGATGACCTTCCTATGCTTGATGTATCCAATTAGTTTGAGGGTTTGGGGAGCAGAGAAGCCCGTGAGAGAATTTAGGGAAATGATCGATTCTACTTTGGGAGGGTCTGAGGGAGGGGTAATGTCGGTGGGTTCGAATGACTCAGACACAAGGGGAGATTCAACATCCTCTTATGAAACATCCTCCGAGATGGCCATAAAAATATTTTATTCCTTACACTTGTGTCCTGGAAAATATTTTTCATCACAATTATAACAAAGGCCTTTGAGTTGGCGTTCATCCATTTCAGCCCTGGTCAATTTTTGGATCTTTAGTGGAGTAGAAGGAGGAGTGGGATTTACTAGTTTAGTGCAAGGAATAAAGGAGGGTTTCCATTTTTAGAAGAGACAACCTGTTGTTCTTCCTTAGTTCATTTAGTATCCTTCACCCAACTCTGAGGCCGAGCCATCAGGACATGGGCACGAATCTCATCCTTGAGACCACTGATAAAACATTTCCGAAAAAAATCATTAAACATGCCCTTTGTATGAAAATTCAGTCGCTCAAAAGAATCTATAAAGTATTCGACTGTGCCAGATTGTTTCAACTTTGTCAAACGGCATAAATGGTTGGTGTCAGTGTCAAAGTGTTCATAAATATCTACCACAAAGTGTGTCCAAGCAACATACCCTTGACAGGTAGTTTTTCTCCATTGCCACCAATTCCAATGTTCTTGATCTAGATGGAGAACACCATACTAGAGTTTGGCCAAGTCATTTGTAATGCCGTACAAAGAGAAATAATTTTCCATTTGATTTACCCAACCAGTGGGATCCAAACCATCAAATTTGGTCACATCCACCCGCGGAAGGCATAGGTCACGCTGAAAGTGATGGGGCTGAAAATTATGGGAATGAGAGGAAGTTGCAGCTTCGGTACGCAAAGGTGGGTCAGATAAAGGGGGATCTGTAGGGATATGTAGCTTGGTGTAGATCATCGAAGCGATGGATTCAATATGGGTAGTCATGTCTTTTTTGAGGTCTTCTTTGAGTTCTGCGATTGAGGAAGTGATGGAGGAATGGACGTTTTTATTGATGGTAGAAATATTGGCATTGAGCTATCTCACTTCTTTTTGGGTCTCTGTGAAATTAGATTGCAAGGTATTTAAGCGAGCTTCCAAGTCTTGGCTATAGGTATGGGCCATGATGATGAGGGAACCGAAGAGGGGCAGGTGGGGTAAAACAAATTGCTGAAAAATGATAGGTATAAATGTGATAAGGAAGAGAGATAAATCCAATGGAATAGGTCTCAAATAATGGTGCAAAAATTTCCAGACTTTTTTTTTTCACCTACGAAGTTATACTCCGGTCTAAAGAATACTGTAGTGATGAAATGCCCAAATGCTTAACCAGGAAGAAATGTGTAGTGATTTGGAAACTCGAACACAGTTGCACGGCAATAGATCCTGTTTGTTTTAATTTTTGTTTCCGTCCCCAGTGGTTAGGTATTCAAGGGTTCTACAAACAAGGGTTTGCCCTGTGTTATAGCTCTCTGATATACGTGTGGGGTCCAAAAGTAGTACTCAACCCAATATCTCAGGGCACCAACTAAAGAGGCTAGACCATGCCCTTAGTCATACTACCTGACTACCCAGGTACTAGAGAGTATCTTCCCGAGTGTTGTTCTCGATGGCACTATAACAGTCAGGCGATCGATCGGTTTATCTAAAGAGGGCTTCAGGAAATCTAGGTCGATTTGTATACAGGTCTTTTCTGATGCGCTACCACTCAAAGGGGTACCAACAAGGGTTAGAAGGGTGGCCAACAAATGTGTGCTTAAGTACCTATTGTATTTCCTACGTGTATGAATCCTTGATCGAGGGTTTATGCGCTTAACGACAGATCTTTGTAGCTTAAAGATGTCGTAATACGTCTCTACCCTAAAAACAAATTAACCCACAATTTTCTACCGAGGAAAGTACTCTGAAACCACTTGTAATATTCCAGATATAAAAAGTATGTAGAATAGAAATGCAATGCTAGAAATGGTATGTAACTAGAAAAACACCACAATAATACTGAGATGATAACATAATAAAACCAGAAAGAGAACTTCGATTACTGAGAGAAATGTTTGCTTGCCTCTTCGAGGGGGAAACCTCGAGTTGAGCAGAGCTCTATTACAATAATATTCAAGACATCAGTTCTCATACCCTCGACTCCTATTTATACTAAATATGTCTATCAAAAGAACCATCTAGAGGAAGATCCTTCTAGAAGTGTAAGCTTCTATTAGGTATTCTTACATTCGACTTATTCTTCTTTATTTCTAGGCCTTATTAATATTGACCTTTATTACATCGAAATATAGTATTATACCTACGTGAGGGGTTAGGTCCCTAACAGAAACCATATTTTTCTAACCAAAATAAAACTCAAACATCATTCAACTTTGAAAATTAATTAGCAAAACTTAAGATACTCATTCCTCTAATAGAGTTAATGAATAAGGATGCTTACAAATCACAAGTGATAAAAGCTCTGAACATAGAGGCAGTTACAGATACAGTAAATATTGTTGATGATCAACCAGAACTATTATTTGGGCCTGAAGTTGATGGGAAACTTGAAAATGGAGTTGTTTCCCCATCCTACATTAGTTTAAACATTCATGACAAAAATCTACATAGTTCCATGCTTGACTTTGGTGCTTCACACAACCTTATGCCTAAGGTTGTTATGGAAAAATTAGGACTTGATATCACTAGACCATACAAAGATTTGTATTATTTTGATTCAAGTAAAGTAAAATGCATAGGTCTTGTCAAAGATTTTTGTGTTACTTTAGCACAAATACCAGCCAAGAGTATGGTAATGGACATAGTTGTTGTTGATATACCTCATAAATATGACAAGTTATTGTCTCGTTCATGGGGAGCTAAGTTACAAGGAACCCTTCAATTAGACATGTCTTATGCTACCATTCCATTGTTTGGTCAACAGAGGAGATTATATAGGGAAACATTGATGAAATACATGGTCAGTATTCAGGATAAACCACATAATTATCCCTTATATTATGTTCATTTAGACCTTGAATATTTTATTTTGTATAATGATGGAGACATGGAGAGACAAATTTCCAATCTGGAGAATGATGTTTATAACATTGAACAAGACAAAAAATTCCTTGAAGAAGACAAAACAGTTATGGAGGAATATGATAAGCAAAATGAACCTATGTGGAGCTTAGACTTTGATGGGGTTGTTAGTAAAGAAGGATTAGGAGCTGGTGTGTGGATTTCAAATTCAAAAACAAATCATTCATAAGGTCATTCCTACAAGTTAAATTTTCAATGTACCAACAATATATCTGAATATGAATCCTTAATGCTAGGTTTACAACTTTTAAAGAATCTTGGTGCTAACAGAATTTCAATTCGGGTTGATTCTGAACTGATAATAAAACATATCAAAGGTGAGTATTCTGCCAAACACCCAATATTGAGAGCTTACAGGAATGTTGTCTTAGATTTTTTAGAATTCTTTATTGAATATGACTTGTTAGCCATTCCCATAGACCAGAACATTCGTGTTGATGGTATAGATACCTCAGCAGCTACTTGCAAAATACCTTTCCATCCTAATCACCAGTACATAGTTGATGTAAAGAGCATACCAATTGTCCCAAATAACATCATATTTTGGCAAGTCTTTGGAAATGATGAACAAATTGAAAAAAAAATTGTTATAAAAGAATGAATTTGAATGTGCCAATATAGATGTTGATTTTGATGATGGAGAAGAGAGTGTGGATGAGATGGAATCAAAAGAAAGTGATAAAAAACAAGAAGATTTGGAAATTCTACAATTGAAAGATTATTTTTTTCCTAGAGGATTAGTACCTTTAGAGGAGTTGTTTGATTTTGATGATGTAGCCAAAAAGCCTAAAATTGAACCTACTAGAAAGGAAGTTGAAGACTTCAACATAGGAACTGAACAAGAACCAAAGATGATTAAACTGTCTAAATATTTACATCCTGCTCAAAAATAGAAATACATAGAATTATTCAGAGAATTCATAGATGTTTTTGTATGGAGTTGTGAAGATTTAAAATCTTATGACACTAGCATTATACAACACAAAATTCCTATAAAAGAAGTAAAAAAACATTTTAAACAAAAACTTATGAGGATTAACCCAAAGTCAATGCCTCTGATTGAAAAAGAAATAAAAAACATGTATGATGCTAATATTATTGTCCTATTAAGATTTTCTAAATGAGTATCAAATTTAGTTCTAACTAGGAAAAAGAGTGGAGAAATCAGACTGTGCATTGATTTCATAAACCTTAATAAAGTCTCTCTCAAAGATAACTACCCCTTTCCCAAGATGGATCATATTTTGCAGAAGGTGGTTGGGTCCAATAGAATTTCTCTATTAGATGGTTTTTCTGGTTACAATCAAGTTTTTGTTCACCCTGATGATCAAGAAAAACTAGCATTTACCACATCTCGGGGTACTTTCATGTATGTGAAAATGCCTTTTGGTTTAATGAATGTTGGAGATACATTTCAAAGAGAAATGGATATTTCTTTTGTGGATGAACTAGGAAGATTTATTGTTATTTACCTGGATGATATCACTGTTTTTTCAAAAACGGATGAGGAACACTTGCTCCACCTAAGAAGAGTTTTTGAAAAATGCAAGAAATTTGGAATTTCCCTCAATCCAAAGAAAACATTGTTTGGCTTAGAAGAAGGCAAACTGCTAGGACATATCATATCAAAAGATGGAATTAAAATTGATCCCAACAAAATTGAAGCTATTCAAAAGATAGATCATCCTATAAACATAAAAGAATTGCAATATTTCATTGGAAAAATAAAATTTCTAGGGAGATTTATCCCTAATCTGGAAGAACTTCTAAGAAATATAACAAACATGTTGAAAAAAGACACAAAAATAAAATGGAATATAGAAGCAAAACATTCTTTTGATCAAGTAAAACAAGCCTTAACACAAGCTCTTGTGCTTATTAGCCCTGATTTGACAAAATATTTTCTCTTTTTCTCATTTTCCTCTGAACATACTATTGTAGCAGTTCTCTTGCAGAAGAATAATGAAGGCCATGAACTACCTATTGCTTTATTTAGTAAATCCTTGATAGATGTTGCACTGAAATACAACATCATGGAAAATCAAGGTTTTTCTCTGGTAAAAGCAATCAAAGAGTTTAGAGTTTATATCCTTCATTCACATGTTATTGCTTATGTCCCAAACTCTGTGGTGAAAGACATTATTACCCAAGATAGTCCTAATGGAAAAAGGGGTAAATAGATTATTGTGATCCTTGAATATGATATTGAAATCAAACCTGCCAAGCTCATTAAGGGTCAGGGATTAGCCAAATTAATGGTTGAGTCTAATTTTCATGCTTTGGATATAAATTTTGTTGGATTACTGAGAAGGGAGGTGAATCAATAATAGAGCAATTTAATCATTTTTAACCATAAAATGCAAGTGTTATATCAATGTAGCAATATCATCCAATAGTTACAGAGTAAATAAACAATGAACAAATGATAAATCATACACATACATAGTACACTAGTGTTTTTACGTGGAAACCCAAAGCGGGAGAAAACCACGGAATGTATTTTCTTATATGTATTTAAGAATTACATTCATTTGAAGCACCAACTTCCTTTCTTTTCCAACTGCAACTGGAAGGAGGCTCCAACCCCCTATTTTCTCAGGCTACAACCTGAAGGAAGATCCAACTCCCTAATTCTCTGGCTACAACCAGAAGGAGGCTACAACCCCCTAGTTTCTCAGGCTACAACCTAAGGGAAGATATAACTCCCCAATTCTTTGGCTACAACCAGAAGGAGGATACAACCTAAAGGTGGCTACAACCACCTGTCATTGTCTCGTCCAACCTCCCTGACGTAGAAGTAGAATGATGGAACCACTGTCACACTATCACTGTGAGATATGCTAATAAACATGTACCAATCAACATGTAATCAACCTGTAAAAACATGTACCAATAACATATGACAACATGTACCATACATCAACCTGTACCTCAACCTATACCATAAAAAAATGCATCAACCATGCACCAAACCTGTACAAATAACACGTCACAATAACATGTCCAAACAACATGTAACCAACCTGTACCATAAACAAGTGCGTCAACCATGCACCAACCTGTACCATCAACGAGTGCATAAACCATGCACCAAATATGTACCAATCATGCATCAAATACACATAAACTATGACTCATCAAGATGTTCCAACATCATCAACTATACACCTCATGTATGTGTCAACTCATCAACTACTTGTCTCAACCATGTACCCAACATGTACCTAAACCAAAAGTCCTCATCAATTTCATCATACAAATCTAATTTGTAACTATGTAATAGATCCAGTGTATATGATCACATACCTACAAACCTTCCTTAACTTTAACAACAAGAGACTAGCCTTTTCATCAAACTTTACTTTAGTCTCACATGACTAATTTTAGATTAGTCAACAACTGTAACTTGAAATAATCATAACTATGTATCTATAATGAATGAAGATATGAAAATAGTACACAATGTTCTTCAGTTTTTTTTATGCAATTCCTCCATGTTTCACTACTTGAAACCTCTTAGAAAATGAGTTATAGCAAAAATGGCATACCTTGTTGAATTCTGGCTTATCCTATAGAGCGAACTTGTAGAGAGTGCTACGCACAGAATATTTGTTGTATGGATATAAAAATGGTACATAGAATACTAAATAATATACTCTAACCAATACATTTGTTCTTACTTAATTTGGATCTTTTATGAATAAGTTATGACGTTTTTACCCGAAACACCCATTTTAGACTAGTTTCAGGACTAGCCACAAACCCTATTTTCCATGGAGTGTAACTCCAAAAATACAACGACCCAAAAGATGAATTTTTTATCACAACTACTTGGATATGTGTCCTCAACTAATCCCAATTTCATGGTCTGAATCATTCTAGAAACAAATTTATTTCCAAAATGGTGAGATGACCTGTAAATAACATACCTTAGAAAGCATCATCAAAAGAATTTATCCTCCCTTGAATTTCGGCCTTCTTTACTTCACCTTCCCTCTGAAATTCGGCTTAGATATC
>ML788090.1:103427-121718 GCA_009831015.1 Picea engelmannii
TCCTTATTTTAGGGCTAACCCACTTCTAACCACTTGTCCACTTAGTAATTTCTCCATTAACTTTATTATTTAAATAATTTATTTTGTATCCACTTTGACTTATAGTACACTCATCACTTCACTTTATTATTTAAATAATTTCTCCTTTGCAACCACTTTGACTACTTTGACCTTTTGGGGCTTCTAGATGGCTCATGAGGATTCTCCAACTTCACATGGCCATAACTCTCTAACCGTGAGGAGTTATGCAAAGTTCCACATACCACTAGAAATGGAATGACATGTACTATCCATATAGAATATTATTTTCTACAAATATATCAAAATTCATACCATTATCGATCAAACAAACTTGGGTCCATTACCCAAGCCTTTGTGCTATCGAAATTCGTTATCGGACTTTCTTGAAAGGTTCACATCAATGACAACCAACCATAATAATAAAAAATATCCCCCTTTGGCATTGATGGCAACACTCTGATGCAATACTTAAGTCATATCACTCATGCTCCCCCTGTGACCATCGCTCCCCTTGGAACCATGCCTCTGTTTTCTTTCTCCAAGCATTTACCTTTGCATCTGATAAATCTCTCCCCCTTTGTCATCAATGGCAAATGTATCTTTCCATCCGAAGATTCTCCCCCTAACTAAACTGTCCTTGGGGATACTTTCCCTGACTGAATTATTCCTGAAACTAATCCCCCAACCTAAACTGTCCTCTTTATAGTGCATAGGACTGGTAACTGGTTTGCAATCTTCTATTATGAACCTCTTTAGCATTTTTCTGATATAATTAGTTTGAGAATAAAAATTACTTGGTTGCTTTGACGTATCTGAAAACCCAGAAAGAAGGATAGTTCTCCAAGTAATGACATTTCAAATTCATTCTGCATATCCTTTGCAAATTTATGGCTTAACCTGCCATCAATACTTCCAAAAATATAAACTTAAATTAATAAAATACCATCTTGAGTTACCTTGATGTAGAGGTTGTTATCTGCACTTCCTTTTCTCAACCCTATATGTTGTAGATATTTATCCAGTCTAGAGTACCATGCTCTAGGAACCAGTTGTTCAATGTATACTTCTTCTTCAAGTTCCTCGTTCAGAAAAGATGATTTCACATCCATATCTGCCCATATTGTTCAAGACTCTACTACACAATTGTCCATAATTTTGACTCATATGTCACTATACTATCATGAAGTACTACTACAACTGATTAATCTATCATATTGTACTTCTGCTAACTGAATGCACTGAATTTGTCTACTCAAACTCTACAAGATGCTCGAAGGATGGTTCTTTGGTCTGTCACAGCTATCGCATAGACTCCCCTGTCTAGTATTCATATTACCTGTGAGTCTCTAAGTCAGATGGCTCAGAACAATTCATGTTCTGATGCATATTCATCATCATCTTCATTGGTAGATTCATCGTCTCTTTGAATTCTGACTTCTTTTTTCTGTCTGTGGATTCATCTTTCACTACAATTCATGAAAGTATAATCTTTTGAACATGTTCCTTATTTACCTATCCTTATTTTCTTCCAATTATTTTCCAAACCTTTATGCATATGGCATCTTTCTTTTTCTCTATAGAATTTTATTCATCTCATTTTATTGTCAATCTTGTGATCTCTGGTACCTAGTATTTGTTCACATGTTCTTCATGTTTTCTTATCCATACTTTCTTATATATGATATCAATGT
Organism: Picea engelmannii; assembly: GCA_009831015.1. Classification (NCBI taxonomy): domain Eukaryota; kingdom Viridiplantae; phylum Streptophyta; class Pinopsida; order Pinales; family Pinaceae; genus Picea; species Picea engelmannii. Next base: position 105,140 of record ML788090.1, read on the forward strand.
TCTCTTTCATGGAAGTATCGACCATGCTTCTAAAATCACTAGCTATGTGTCCATAGTTATGAAATTTGTAATATTCAATGTTACGTGGGGCCACATAGGCATTTCTTTCTTGAACATTTATTTTACAATCACTGCAATCTGCAACCTTATGTCCAAAATTAGTACAATAAAAACAATGACCATAAAATAAATTTAAATACCTGGGAGTGAATGATCTTCTTTGCGGTGTAGTACTTCTGAATTTATGTCTTGATTTATCATGATCATGATTGAAGCTTCTTTGTGGCTCGAATATGGGTGGTCTTCTTGAAGATGTATCTTCAATAGTTTTCTTAGATTCTGGTTGACCATGATTCCTTCCTTTGAGTACTTCTTCATAACTCTTTCTATTTTCATCATTCTTCTTTTCTAGCAACATAGAGTGTTTCTCTTCATTCTCTATAATTGATGTGGATGTTTCTGTCTCTTCAATGTTCTTGTTAATCTTGTTGATTTTACTTCTCAATGTGACAACTTCTTCTTCAATATTCTCAACCTCTTCTTATTTCTTCATTATTTGAGACTTCATGACTTTATCCAAGTGGGTATCAGTGGCCACCCACCTTTTCCAGTTGGCTCAAAACAACTTTCTAGCAATTTTGATAATTTACTATTTTTAGCAGTTTTTTCGGGTCTTGAACTTTCGAAGCCGTGTTGAGGCCTTGAGGCCCTAAACAATGTTTTTTTGGGGTATGTTACAGTTGCAAAATTTCATCATGAAATTTTGTGCAACTTTTGTAGTCCTCGGATAGATCTTTCCAATGGGCTATCATGCACCTAAAACGAAGATCGTATGCAAAAATTACAACCTCGGGAAGTTGATGTAGTGACTTACCCAAACGGGGCCCACGTGAATTTTGGCGCTTCATCTCCTAGGGTTAGGTTTTTGGATGTTTAGGAAACTCTTGTTTATTGTAAAAAGGCCTTGAGAGCCTCATTGTAATGATCTTCTTGTGAATGAGCGCAATTATCACATCTCTTCTCATAGATAAGCCGCCACCATTCCAGCAAGCTTGTTTCTGCTGCATTTTACAGTTTCCAGCTTATTTCTTTATTGAATAGAAAACCAGTTTTATTGTATCTCTGTTATTTTGTGTTAAGCACCTGTTAATAATCTGTATTCATTTCGTTCCACTCATAAAATCTGGATCATGACTTCTTCTGTGCTTTTCGCTTCTTCAAGCTGGATTTTTAATGTGATTATTTCTTCTTCAAGTCCTTTCTCTTCTTGACCAAACTCTGCCTCAAGCTGGTTTAGATCATTAGTTCTTTCCTTAAGGTGATCTGTCATTATCTTCTCTCTCATTTATGTTCCTTCCTTCTATTTTTCTATGTTGGCTTCCAAATACTTCTTTTGATATTCAATATTTTCTTTGATCTTTCTAGCTTCTTCTAGTTGAGTTCTTAAGTTCTCGATTACCTGTTGGGATTCTTCAAAAATGTGAACACTTTCCTTTTGTTTCATCAACTCTTTCTTGAGTGACTTGTTTTCTTCTCTTTGTTTTCTTATTTCATCTAAAGCACTAATCAATTCTGCTTCATAATTGTCTTCCTTTTCAATTAGTTTTTTTGTCTCATTCCTTCATGGCATTCTATTTCAAGATTTCTGCATTTTTTCACAAATAAAGAAAAACTACATACCTCTATTGATTATGTACTCTTCATCTTCTGAATCTGTTTTACATGGTGAACATATTTCTTCTTAATCTGTACCTACATATTCTATGGAATTTTCTAAATCTGCGATGGGTGAAGAATATATGTCATGTAACTTATCCAAAATTTCTTTGGTTGATGAACATTTACCAACCTTTTCTCTTACTAGATTAGGTATTCCTTCACAGATGAAATCCATTGTTATTTTTTTATTCTTCTTCAATTCCTTCTTAGCTGTAGTCTTTTCCCTTTTTGAACTGTCATATCCTATAACGACTGATAGCCAAATATAATACCCTTGTGCTGTAAAAATAATTTCGTCTGTCCACTCCATAATTCATATTTTAAACCATTCTGACCATTAAACAATGGTACTCCATTCTCATAATAATCCATGATCTCCTTCCAGTGGTTAAACTGTTTCATGAAGGAACCCGCTCTGATACCAATTGTTGGATTACTGAGAGGGGGGGTGAATCAGTAATAGAGAAATTTAATCCTTTTTAACCATAAAATGCAAGTGTTATATTAATGTAGAATTATCATCCAATAGTTGCAGAGTAAATAAATAATGAACAAATGAAAAATCATACACATACACATTACACCAGTGTTTTTACATGGAAACCCAAAGCAGGAGAAAACCACAGAACATTTTTTCTTATATCTCTTTAAGAATTACATTCATTGGAAGAACCAACTTCCTTTGTTTTCTAGTTGCAACTGGAAGGAGGCTCCAACCCCCTAGTTTCTCAGGCTACAACTAAAAGGAAGCTCCAACTCCCCAATTCTCTGGCTACAACCAGAAGGAGGATACAACCCCCTAGTTTCTCAGGCTACAACCTGAGGGAAGCTCCAACTCCCCAATTCATTGGTTATAACCAGAAGGAGGCTAAAAACCCCTATGTTCTATGGCTACAACCGAAAGGTGGCTACAACCGAAAGGTGGCTACAACCACATGTCCTTTCCCCGTCCAACCACCCTAACATAGAAGTAGAATGATGGAACCACTGTCACACTATCACTATGAGATATACTAATGTAAACTTGTACCAATCAACCTGTAATCAACCTGTAACAACTTGTACCAATAACATGTGCCAACATGTACCATACATCAACATGTACCATAAACAAATGCATCAACCATGCACCAAACTTGCACAAATAACCTCTCACGATAACTTGTCCAGACAACCTGTAATCAACCTGTACCATAAACAAGTGCATCAACCATGAACCAACCTATACCTCAACCTGTACCATCAATGATTGCATCAACCATGCACCAAATATGTACCAATCATGCATCAAATACACATAAACTATGACTCATCAATATGTTCCAACATCATCAACTATACACCTCATGTATGTTCCAACTCATCAACTACTTGTCTCAACCATGTACCCAACATGTACCTAAAACAAAATCCCTCATAAATTTCATCATACAAATCTGATTTGTAACTCTATAATAGACATGGTGTATATGATTACATACCTACAAACCTTCATTAACTTTAACAACAAGAAACTAGCATTTTCATCAAACTTTACTTTAGTCTCACATGACTAATTTTGGATTAGTCAACAACCCTAACTTGAAATAATCATAACTATGTACCTGTAATGAATGAAGATCTTAAAATAGTACACAATGTTCTTCAGTGTCTTTTGTGCAGTTCCTCCAAGTTTCACTACTTGGAACCTCTCAGAAAAGGAGTTATAGCAAAAATGGCATACCTTGTTGAATTTTGGCTTATTCTAGAGAGAGAACTTGTAGAGCGTGCCCCGCATGGAATATTTGTTGTATGGATATGAAAATGGTAATGTACTCTAACCAATCCATTTTTTCTTACTAAATTTGGATCTTTTATGAAGACGTTATGACATTTTTACCTGAAACACATGTTTTAGACTAGTTTCAGTACAAGCCACAAACCCTATTTTCCATGGAGTGTAAGTCCAAAAACACAAAGACCCACAAGCTAAAATGTTTATCACAACTACTTGGATATGTTTCCTCAATGGCCTCCCAATTTCACGATCTGAATCATTCTAGAAAAAAATTTATTGTGAAAATGGTGAGATGACCTATAAATAACATACCTTAGAAAGCATCATCAAAAGAATTTATCGGCCTTCTTTACTTCACCTTCCCTCTAAAATTTGTCTTATATATCCTTTGGTTACCTCAGTCACTTGTAGATATTCAATATGCTCAAGTGTGATTAAAATGAGAGAGTCTTGCCTCTTATTTATACTTTCATGTAGCTTCTTCAAAGGGTTACCTTTTAACCATCTTAACCTATTGTCCTTATTTTAGGGCTAACCCACTTCTAACCACTTGTACACTTAGTAATTTCTCCATTAACTTTATTATTTAAATAATTTTTTTTGCATCCACTGTGACTTATAGTACACTCATCACTTCACATTATTATTTAAATTACCTTCTAACCATCTTAACCCACTTTCCTTATTTTAGGGCTAACCCACTTTTAACCACTTGTCCACTTAGTAATTTATCCATTAAATTATTATTTAAATAATTTATTTTGTATCCACTTTGACTTATATTACACTCATCACTTCACTTTATTATTTAAATAATTTCGTCTTTGCAACCACTTTGACTACTTTGACCTTTTGGGGATTCTAGATGACTCATGAGGGTTCTCCAACTTCACATGGCCATAACTCTCTAACTGTGACGAGTTATGTGATGTTTTACATACCACTGGAAATGGCATGACATGTACTATCCATATATAATAGTATTTCCTACAAATATATCAAAACTCATACCATTATCCATCAAACAAATGTGGGTCCATTACCCAAACCTTTGTGCTACCGAAATTCGCTACCGGACTTTCTTCAAGGGTTTCCATCAATGACAACCAACCCAAATAATCAACAAATTTATAGCTGCAATGGATGAACAAGAAGAGCAAGCGACTCCACAAGTTACAGAGGATTTTTCAACCTCTCCATGGCATGCAGATCTGATTTTTGTCTTACATTATTTACAAGCTCCTCCTGGTTTAACCAAGACTAAAGCTAGATTTCTTAAACTCAAAGGTATGAAATATTGTATTTTGAATGGAAATTTATATTGGAAGGATATTGGAGGGATTTTACTAAACTGTTTATTGAAAGATGAGGCAGATAAATCTTTGCAGGAATTTCATGAAGGAGATTGTGGTGGACACTTAAATTGGAAGACCACTGCCAAAAAAATTCTACGAGATAGTTTTTACTGGCCAACCTAATTTGTAGATGTCCATAGAAAAGTGACCTCATGTCATAAATGTCAAATATTTGAAGGAAAAAGGAAATTGTTGCCTTTACCCTTGAAACCCCTTTTCAACAGTGGGGTTTGGATTTCATTGGATAAATACATCCACCATCATCAAGTCAACACAAATGGATCCTCACAGCCACTGACTATTTTACCAAGTGGATTGAAGTTGTACCTACAAGGCAAGCCACTAATGTTTTGATTATTAAGTTTTTAGAAACTAACATTCTTTCAAGATTTAGATGTCCTAGGAAGATCATCACTAACAATGCAGCAGAATTCAAATCAAAGAATATGGTGGAGTTTTGCATAAAATACCAAATTAGTTTAGGACACACTACTGCCTATTACCCTCAGGGGAATGGATTAGCAGAGTCTTCTAATAAAAGTATGGTCAACATCATCAAAACTTTGTTGCAGGATAACAAGAAGTCATGGCACAACAAGTTGTTCAATGCATTATGGGCAGATAGACTTACTACTAAGAGATCAATTGGCATGTCCCCATACTAGTTGGTTTATGGAATGGATGTTGTTTTTCCCACTTATTTAGGTGTCCCTGTCATGAAAATATTGCAGGAAGCAAGGGCAGAACCAAATGACATCTAGAGGAGAATTAATCAGACCATACAGCTTCAGCAGTCCAGAGAAGATGTTTACAACAAAACTCAAGTGATCCAAGAAAAAATTAAGATGAACTATGATAGAATAACCAAGGCTAATGATTTCCAAATAGGAGACGAAGTACTGAAATGGGATTCCAGGAAAGAAGAGAAAGGTAAGCATGGAAAATTTGATAATTTATGGAGAGGTCCTTACATAATCCATGATTACAAAGGAAACAATGCATTCTTGATCAAGAATATTGATGGAGGAGGTCTGCTAGGTGGACCTGTCAATGGCAGAATGCTCAAGCATTACTTTTCATTGGAATAAAATAATATCTCACCCAAGTTCAATGTAAATACCATTTTACTTTTTAAATTCATGAATGGGTGACTCATATCAGAAGTTGAAGCCCGAAGAGAAGTCCCTAAGCTCTTGATCAATTGTCACCAGGGTTACACCTAAAATAAGACAAATCATATGCATAAAATATTGGAGAGATGGTTCAAGGTGACCGGTCACTGGTTCTTGGTACCTCATAGGGAGATCACCATCCCCAAGTGCAGCCATTGTTAGAGTCCTATATTTTATAAGTATCACTTGGTGATTGAATTTTCTTTCTCCAGTTATTTTATATTGTAAATAATATTTCATTCTGCAAATGATTTCCAAAAGAAAAAGAAAAAGATAAAAAAAATAGTAAAAATGAAAAGAGGGTATAAAAGAAAAGAAAAATAAAAAAAGAGAAAAAACAAGAACACCCCATCAAAAGAAAATAAGTTTGAATCATACAGTCTAATCATGATCAAACATTTTAAATTTGTTGTTATTTGGTTAGGGAATAAATTTGGTCAAACTATCTAATCTTGTCCAAAGTAGGTAGGTTAGAGGAATAAATTATTCTGGCAGTTTAAGTTGGATTAATGAGTTAGATGCATATGTTAGAAGATAGGTTAGGTGATTTTTTATCTCAAAGAAAATTGAAAAGGGTTTACATTTCAACATGCACCCTAAGCTGATTAAATTTGGTTATTTTAGCATAGGGAAATAAATTGCAATGTAAAGGTTTCAAAAAGCAATATTTGTGCTTTATGGCACATGTTTTTATCCTAAGTTTGGAAGTGGACAAGACGTTTTGTCTTGTAGCGCATATCCTTTTCACAAATCTCTCCTGGCGGCATCAAATTTTCCTCAATCAACGACCCTCGGCCATTTTCCGCCCCCACCCGACCTACCTACCTTTATCGGCCGGGGGGGGCGGGGAGGGTATGAAAAGTGGTATTTCCCCATGTTGTTCCCACACAACGTGGCACATCCTCATCTTTTCATACCCCCCCTCCTATTTCCACTTACCATCGACCCCCCCCTCCGAAATCTGCCAAACCAAAGCACAGTACCGCTCACTCTACCCGCCACTGTTATCTTATCCCTACATGCCACCTGTCTCAAAATTCATACCCGTTAGCCAATTAAATCTTTCCCCGTGATCGTTACTTTTCATGTAATGACCTCACACCATAACAAGTATCCACTTTACATATTAAAACCCCTCATTTTCATCTTGTTACATCATTTGTCGATTAAGACACCGAGAAGACCACGCCAAGATAATATGTCAAACTGCCTCCACCATCTCTCACTGTCAACAGGAGAATCTCTTTTCTGGTAATTACAATATCCCCATCCTTTACTGTTCATTCTGTCAATTATGGATCCCAAGGTCAAGCATGCCAACACATTCGAGAACCCAATTGTCCCACCCCCTCATCAACCTAGACCGCATCCCTCTAGAAGACAGGGACTACAAAGTTACAGAGTCGAGGTGTGAATTTGATTTCTTTGAATTACACTCCTAGATGAAAGAGATTTTCCTCGACCAAAGCAATGAAATTGAACTCTGGGAGTCCAATTTTCCCCTATTTATGTTTCCTCAGACTTATCATTTCCCAAAATTTTCCCTCAAATGCCAAGCCAATTATTTTCCTGGCCAAAGAGCCATTGCCTCTCCCAATGGTGAAATAGTGTTCACAATTACCTCTGAATCCATCGACCAAATGTTACAAAACCCTAGAAATGACTCAACCACTCTATTCTTTGTTGAAGCCCTAAATGATTTATACCAGAAGTTAAATTTTCCCCAAAGAGCCCAGATATTTTAGATCTTTCTCCCTGAAGATGCCCAATTTCCCAAGAAAAACCCACCTTACCCATCTTCAATTTTCACAGTGAAAGCAAACCAGATCATATCCATGCTATCATACATGTTAGGTTATTACTTTTATGAATGGGTAGATGAACCCATTCTGGGTTTTTTGTCCATATTTTCTACAGAGGAAAAGGTTTCCGTTCAATTCAATTTCAGTCAATTTCTGGCTGAAAGTATTCATGATCAATTCTTCAAGTTTCCAACTAAAGGGATGTTCACTTCAATTCTGGTTTATATGTTCCTATTTTATCAATCAAATAGGTTTCCTTATTCATTTCAGAAGTTAAATAAGGAAGGAAGCCCATAGTCAGTTACATCATGGACCTCGTTGGTGAGGAAGAACTTAACATAGTACATATTTAAAGATTTCATTGACCAATTCATTCATCCAACTATTTTTTTGTTGAACAACAGCACAAAGGAAAGGGTTAGTGAAGAAATTCAGAAGGCCTTACACCTATCTGATCAATCCAAGACAATTGATTGGTATTTGTACTAAAACTATACAGAGATCAGGGTATATGGGTGTGAGCTTCCTCCTTACAAATTGCCTAAATACCTCCCAATGAGGATTTTTCCACTGTAGTATATAAGGCAAATGGTAAATTCATATGAGATTCATTTTGTTGCAACAAAGAAGAAATCCCAACTCGTAATCAAAACTCAAATTGGACCATTCATTTGCAACAACAAATCAGCAGGAGAAGAAGCAGATAGCCTTTTGAAAAAAATGAAGTTTACTTTGAGTTTCACTTGGGCATATGACCCTTTTGACATCATTTATGAGCTGAGGGTCAAGAAAAATACCACTCCCTACGTGCGCACCCAAAGGACATAAATTGAGAGATATATGAATCAAGCATAATGGCAAGAAAACACATTGCAAGAACCAGAGGAACAACCTATCTATGTAACCGCTTCACAGACTACTACACCTCAAAAGCAAGTAGAGAAAAGATCAAATAAATAAGTTTCTCCTTCGGTCACAAAGGTATCAGTTGAAGATTTTCAAGTATACAAAAAGAGAACTAAAAACAGTCACACATCAAATTTGCTAAAAGAGGGAGAAATGCAATCCACCATTGTTTTGGAGGGACCACATTCTTCAACCTAATCAGATAGTATGTTTACAAGTTCTCCATCATCACCAACATCTCAAATAAATCCAGAAACAACGCTGACAGATGAATAAGTCCATGGAAAAAAGGTGTCAAATATTTTCGACAAACATAAGGAAATAAAGCAAAGGAATGAATTGTTGAACAACAACAGTTATACTCAATTCTAGAAGCAGAAATCTACTTCTCAACACAGACTATTGTTAGCTTTTGACATAGAAAGAGGAAGAATGCAAATGACATTCTTACAAGCACAAGTTCCCCATCCAAAGACAGTTGCAGATTACAAGAAGACTACTTTTGAGTTTGATATAAAAGATGTCCATCCTGTGGACCAAATGGATATGCATAGACAAACATGATAAATGATCTTTTCAACTCTGACAAATACCTCAATGACTTCTTCTAAATTGCAGGTATACCTGAATAATATCCAGTCAATTAAAGCTTGAGAAAATATCTTCTTTGGACAAAGATAACAAAATAAAATCATTGGAAGAGTTGGTTCTCAAGATTGGATATGATCCAACAAATGTCAAAGTAGTAGAGGAATTGATAAAGAAAAAGAATGTTGATATAGCATCACTCAGGAAACAACTGAAGCTTCCAGCAACAGAAGACTCACAAACTAAATAAGTGGTTGAGATATAAATCCAAAAAGACAAGATGCTAAAATTAATCATGGAGAAAAATGCATAAATAAGGGAAATGGAAGAAGAGATGGACAAGGTGATAAAAGAAAAAGAGAAAAATGTGCAGTTGGCCATGTTTCCACTAGATGTAGTGCCTCTAACAAGGATCAGAACAATAGAAGTGTCTACACCAGCAACAATCCTAGTACAAATCTCAGATGCCTCTGATAAACTAGTAAAATCTATGGAAGATATGTCCATACAAGGGGAAGAAATTAAAAAGTTACAGAAAGAGGTAAAGACATTACAGGAACTCAAAGAAATGTTCTAGGCTTCTCATCAGACACAAATGCACAAGTCTCATAGGCTCGTCCAACAACTGCATCAATTGGGGAAAGAAACAACCATGGAAAACACCTTAGCCCAAGCTAAGGAAAACATATGGACAGATATTAACAGATCCATGACAAATATTTGGCCCTATGTTCGGATCATTTTTTAGCAGCATGAATTAATCCAGAAGGCCAGAGGATCTATTGAAATCATTAAAGAAGAATTGGGAGAAAATCCAACAGAGGCCACAGAGTTAATCAGATTTATAAACTCCAAGAACAAGCAATAGTTAGAAGAGTTGGAGATAGAGGACGAAACTGAAACCATCTTGGAAATCAAGAAGGTTTTGACCAAGAAAAACCTAATGTTGCAGTTGGAGGAGAAATATCAGGTCATGGACATAGGGGTACAGATATTCTTCAACAATTTTGAGGTACTACACAAGAAAGGGATTCATGGATTGTTTGTGATAAATGACAAATTAATCACTCTGCCATATTACAACCAGAAATTGAAGACAGTGTCCAAATAAAACTCAAATTTTTCAGTAATACAGGGAAGCATCACTGGTAAATCTTTCTTGGAGAGTTTATAGTTCGACTTGAGAATTCGACATGAAATCAAACATATGTTCATTACTAAACCTACCTTTGCCAAGTATACAGAGATGGATGAAATATACAGAAAATTACTCAAGATATAAATCCCAAGTAAGAAGAGGTTGGATAAGCTATGCGAGTTACTTGAGTAAAGGCAAGTTCGATGTTTCAGTCAGCAAGGAGCAACAACTAACCAAAGTCAAAGAGACAAGTCATCAACAACTTTCACCAAATCAACACCAGAGATCCAAGCATATCTACAAGATTCCTATATTTTTGTAATTTGAGATTTAAATAGTTTAGATATCCCTCCAAAATATCCTAAACATTTATGAAAGGATCTGATGTAAATAATTGTATAAATACTTCTCCTTTCGAAGTATTGAGGGTTGATTTTTGCATCCTAAAAAGCTACTGTGTATTTTTTAAGAGGATCAACCAGTAATAAAGAAGACATTTCACAAGATTCTCATGTCAGACTATTGGTAATGTGCAACTCTTTGTGTTTATGTTTTTCATTCTCTGTCATCATTTTGTGTTTTCAATCTTAATTATTTAAAGAAAGTTAAAGAACAAAATTTATCTCAGCATACTTTGTTTTTGGTTTTGAATGATTTTTATGTTTTCATCTGAAATTAAGTAAAAGAATTATTGACTGCTCTTTTGCTTGGTGGATTTTCCTCTCCTTTCTTCCATTCACTTCATATTATTTTACCAAATCCAAACAGTTTTACTATCCTTCCCTATGAAGAACCTTTATAAAGTCTGAAATTGATTCATGCTCTAAATTACAAACTCCATAGCCCAATGGAAAATTAAGCATTCAATCAGCCAGATATTTCAAACAAACAAACATACAATGAACTTTCATAACTATCCTAATATCCTAAACTAAACAAATCTAAATCCTACAAAGAGATCCCTCTTTGAAGTTGGTAGGGCTAGATCCCAGCTTCCAAAGTGGTTTTATAGTTACCTCTATCTTTTCTTCTACAACATCCGGAAATTACAGAGTGCTAACAGAATGTAAGTGCAACATTGAGAAATTTACCATGTATATCTGGTGTACTCTTCTTTTTCTCTCGTCTCTTTCTTATTTTGATTGTATGTTGTTGTATGGATTGGAGGCTAGACTAGTAAGGTTTTGGTGTTTAATATTGTTGTATGTTTATTCATATGTCTCAATATTCTAACATGGTATCAGAGTAGGTTACTATACTCTAGCTCCTTCAGTAAAAAAATTTACACAATAACATTTTCTTTAGGGCTCTCCTTATTTTCTAGTTGTTTTGTCATATCTAGTAGCCATTAAGGCTTATCTTTAAATTTGGGCATTTTTCTACACGATTGAGTTTTTTCCTCAAAACCCTAACCCTTGTTTTTCTTATTTCTCACATTCATGTGCATTTTTTTTAAATCTGATCTCACCATTGTCTCTAGAATATAGCTTTCAGCCAAGATTGTCTATTGGTTCATCAAAATCGGCTTCAGTTTTCCCAATTTTAAATCAATTTGCCTAGCCTAGCCTAGGTCATTTTAATTTTTGGAAAACCTAAAGTTTTTTTTGGTAAATGTTTAGGGTTGGTATTTAATGAACATATTTTTTGTACCAAGCCATGTTTTTTTATCGAACTTAGTTTTTTCTTCCGAAGCTAATATCTTTTGATCCAAGAGACCGTTTCCAATGGAATTTTTTTTGTTGGGTGCAGTTTTTCACTCGCTACCTAACCATCCAACCCACTCTCCAATAAAAGGTTGTATGAACCATACAAATCGATTTTTTATGTTGCATGGTCGTGTTATTTGGCATTTTTGTTGTACAACCACCATTGTTTTTCATATTTGACCCTATTTGCTTATTGTGAGGGCTGATCTGACTTCCTAAGGGAGAATTTGTCTTCTGTCGAATCTGACTGCTAGGATTCCATTTTTCCTTACTGTGCATCCATTTATCCTCCCTGCAAGTCATATGGATGCACTTCTTACTACACGTAGAGGTAGCTAGGGTATTTGGAACCTGATTGCTCATTTCTGAGGGTTTAGTTGCTTCATACGACCTATTTTTCTCATTTAGAGGTTGATCCAACCTTTTTTTGCATCCAACTACGTTATTTAGCAGCAATCCAAGGTTCTTTTTATCGTATTTGAGAGTTTCTGGCCGTTTTCCCTTCTCTGTGTATATGTTCATGGTTTGGCTTCCTCCCACACTATACATCCTCGATTTCAACTGGGTTCTCTCTCTTTGCCCAGATCTAGGGTAAGTTCTTCTAGTATTCATCAAAGGTAAGCACACTCAATTTTTTCATCTATTACTAGCTTCTTATATTTCTGCATTAGTTTATTGTTTCTTAGTTTTTTTCATCATTGTGTAGAGGTTGTATCTTGTTCATGATTTTTACTTGTCACTAGCTTGCCTATGTGGAAGATGTTTTTGACATTTTCAGGAGCATGTATCTCTATCATTTTATGATGGTAACTGCAAGAAACCATCCAATTCTTAAGGCTTAGTTGCTTAATGGCTATATTTTTCAAGTGATGTTATTTTTTATTTTGATCATATTTTTCTCTCTATTTATATGTTGTTTATGATCTTTTTTGTGTAAAAGAATTTCATTTTTTTATGGGCTTATCGTAATCATTATATAGATCCAGACCGGTACTATGGGGATCAGTGGAACAACATCATTGATTCCACCTACTAACACTCCCACCATGGTCGGAGTTGAAAAGTGCAAGGCAGATTTTCTCAAGCAGTTACATGATTTTGTGAGGGTAGGTTGCAAACTCGGTAACTCATGAGGGAAAACTGAGGGGTGTGCAATTAGGTGAAGGAATTATTCCTCAACGTCTAGTAGTCTCACAAACAGGGGCAATGACAAAGTTAACAAGGTCCCTACAAGTTTCACCACCATTCCCAATGCTCAAGGTTGAATGCTTGAAGGGCATGATGCATGACACCCTTGGAGTACGCAAGTACATCGTGAAGGTTTGGGCGTGAATGGCACGCTTAGCATTACTATATAATTCAGGATGCTTATGTAAAAATAAAAATGACAATTAATATAAGGGAAGGGTACAAGTAAAAGCGCTTAGAGATTACCATTTAGTAAAATAATAAATTTCACTATGCCTTAGAAAAGAGTAAAAATTTATTAAATGAGTCAAGATATGATTACTTAGTAATGTTGGATAAAAATGAAAATAAAATTAAAACATAACTAGGAATTGAGTTGATTTAAGATGTGCATGTTGTATTTAAAATAATTAAATTAATGAGATCTGAAATGAATGAAGGGTGAAAGGGAAGAGTCCTAATTCAAGTTGAAAAGCAAGATATAAAAAGGTAGGCTATTGAGTTAAGTGGACTTTCATTAAATCAAACTAAATACTAAATTAGTTCCTTGGGATTTTGGGAGGATATCTAGGGGACACCTAGGTGTGATTTTAGGAGGAATCAAAAGGTGAGTGAGGGAAAATAATTTAAATAAAATAATAATTAGGGAACATATGGTGACCATCCATGAAAGATGTGTCCCTTGGATAATCAATAACTATTTATTATTATTATTTATTATATATATATATTATTTAATAATCAATAATTATATTATTAATTATTAATCTAGGAGACTGTCTTCCCGATGTTGTCTAAACATAAACACTCCCTCTCAATGAGGGAGACATTGTGCATCATGCCAAGCTTGTCTCTGAAGTATAAAAACTTCTCCCTAGACTCATAACACTTGTCTATCAATCCTTGGATATGTCTCTCTCCCACTTGAATCGAGGGGAAAATCCCCCTGCAGCTCTCCCTCTGAGCCAACTAACTCTCTCTAAGATCAAGCTCACTCTAGGTCTGCATGTGATAACATATAGCATCTTGAGTCTTTATAATTCCTAGTCAAATCAGCATGACTAAGGAAAAATACTACACCTGGTCCATTCACTACAGGTACACCCTTGCGAGTGAGTTTCGGCTCGATGTTATGTGACACATGGAAAGCACCTCGATTCCATATTACTCCTTGTCATGATCAAGGAAGGAATACACCTGGGCCCATTTACCACAAGTACACCCTTGTGATAAATGTATCCTATCTCCCTTGGTCTTCATCCCAATCTAGGAGAAGGTCTACCTAATGCTTACTCAGGGAATTGTAGCAAAAGATCTGTCACACATGGAACTCCCTTGTGGAATTATAGAGGATACTCCCTCTAGAAACACTAGGGTCAACTCCCCATAGTGTTTGATGTCAGGTTCAACTCCCTTGACATGTCCTCATGTGCTCTCCACAAGGGAACTATCCTCATGTTCTCTCCACAAGGGACGTTGGGATTTAATCCCAAACCCACTTATCCCTCTTGGATAAGTGTCCTCGCAGATCAAATCAACTCTGTCATAGATGAGTATGATCTGGACTTCTAGAGGATACTCCCTCTAGAAACACTAAGGTCAACTCCCCATAGTGTGTGACGTCAAGGTAAACTCCCTTGACATGTCCTCATGTGCTCTCCAAAAGGGACATTGGGATATAATCCCAAACCCACTTATCCCTCTTGAATAAGTGTCCTCATAGATCAACTCAACTTAGTCATAGATAAGTACAATCTGGAGAATGTATCAGGAAGTTGCAAGAATTAACACTCCCTCTTAGCGAGGGAGGAATTCTCTTCCATGCTAGGTATTTCACAGAAGTACTTGAACTTCGTCCTAATAAGGAGTTTGGTAAGAACAAAAACAACATTCTCATCTATAGGAAGGTATTGCACCAGTACTTCCTTCATCTACACCATGTCTCGGATATAATGGTACTTGATCTCAATGTGTTTCGATTTGTCATGAAACACTGGATTCTCTAAGAGCTTCACACAACCCTAGTTATCGCAATGAATAATGGTGGAATCCAGCACATGTCCAAATAAATATGCAAGGATATTGTGAATCCACACTGCTTCATGGAATGCCACACTCAATGCATTGTACTCTGCTTATGTGGTGCTCGAAGCCACGAAAGTTTGTTTCCTGCTACACCAGGAAACCATGGCAAATCCCAAAGTGTATGAATGTCCAGAAGTACTCTTCATGTCCACTGCGCTCCCTATCCAATTAGAGTTAGTATATCCATGAAATCTCATGTCAATAATGGAAGTATATCTCATACCATGTCCAAATTTGTCTCCCAGGTATCTCAACACATGCTTCGCAGCAATCCAATTTGTTTGTCTCGACTGACTCATAAACTAGATAAGTGCACTCATTACATAGCAAATATTTACTCTGTTGTTAACCAGATACATCAATGATCGAATCATTTGTTTGTACAGGGTTGAGTCAATCTTTTCAGAATCAAAAGAAGACACACTTAATTTCTTCAGATTCGTCACCATTGGTGTAGCCATGGACTTACAATTCATCATCCCAAACTTCTTCAATATCTCAACTGTGTACTTCAATTGACTCGGGAAGATCTCATTAGTTCTATGACACACCTCTAGTCCCAAGAAGTATTGTGTCATACCAAGGTCCTTCATCTCAAACTCAAAGGCCAACGTATACATGCATTCAACAATAAGGCTCTTTGTACTGGTGAGGAATAAATCATCAACGTAGAGGACTAGAATTAGGGACTCACCATTAACAGTCTTTTGGTATAGGTTGGGATCAACAACACTTTTTTTAAAGCCTAAACTCATCAGGTGTCCATCAATACTTTCATACCAAGACCGAGGTGCCTGCTTGAGTCCATGTAGGGCCTTCTTCAACGTGCACACATGAGAATCCTTCTCATGTATCGCGAAACCATATGGCTTCTCAATGTGTACTTCTTCCTCAATATCTTCATTAAGAAAGGATTTATTTACATCCATCTGATGTAGTCTCCAACCCATGGATTCTACAAGGGAAATAATCAACCGGATAGAAGTGTATCAAGCAATAGGATAAAATGTATCCTCATAATATATTCTCTCCACCTGAGAGAATCCTCTAGCATCAATTCTCACTTTGTTCTTCTCGATGGTCCCATCAGTTGTGTGTTTGATCTTATAGATCCACTTGGAAGTCACTGAAGACTTGCCTTCA
>ML788090.1:122960-179268 GCA_009831015.1 Picea engelmannii
ATCTGTACAATAGGAGCCTGCCAGGGACTATTCCTCCACACTTGGGTAATATGTAGTTTCTTGGCATGTTGAATCTCACTTATAATAGTTTGTCTGGTGCAATCCCAAAAGAATTTGAGTATGATGTGTCACTTTAAACGTATGTTCCTGAATAAGAATAATTTGATATCGGCCATTCCAAAGTCTTTGAAAAATTTCACGGTTGTCTTTGAAAAGTTTCACGGCTCTCACGTTGTTTAATATGTCCTTCAATAATTTGACAGGGAGTATACCAGGTGATCTTGGCCAATTGAAAAAGCTACGAACTTTTTCATTGTAGCGAGAAGATTAACAGGAAAAGTGCCAGAATCCGTGGTAAATTGTTTTGTGCTGGAAATTATGGATCTCAGAAATAATTTCCTTACTGGAACTATCCCTTCTCAACTTGGCTTGCTTGCTAGAATTCACGTCGTATCTCTCGGAGAAAACTAACTGAGTGAAGGAATCCCACCTCCAATACTAAATTGCTTGGATTTATGCTACTTATAATTGTATGACAACAGGTTTGGTCTAACCAATAGCTCTCTCATTTTCCTGGGCCCTCCGGTGAGGGTGTCAAGCCCAGGCCTACTCTGAAAATATGTTGATTTTTCTATATGAATTTGATATATGATTACAATGATGAGTGTTCCATATATAGGGAACATATGGTGACCATACATGAAATATGCGTCCCTTGGATAATCAATAACTATTTTTTATTATTATTACTTATTATATATATTATTTAATAATAAATAATTATATTATTAATTATTAATCTAGGAGAATGTCTTCTCGATATTGTCCAAACATCAACAAGCAACACATGGAAGGGTAAATAATCCAATTAAGTTAAATTCTAAATTACTAAATTTGTGTTTGAGCATTAGGTGTCAAATGTATTTTAAACTATAAAAAGAAGGGTTGAACAGAAAGAGGAGATCACTACTTTTCCTTATTATTGGATGGTTGTCGTAGCGACCAATTGACCTATAAGAATTATTGTTTGTGAGTTGTACTTTCGTGTAGCCTTGGAGGTGGAAACCTCAACACTTGTAAGCATGCACACCAAATCTTGAGATAGAGGTTGGCTCTATACACCCTTGTTGTGACTCTGGGGACCTTGGGGAAGAAGAGTACTCTTCGACATTGGCAGGGAGGTAATTAGTGATTATTTTCATTGATCGACAAGATCCAGTGAATATTGACGAACGTACATCAAGTTCAATGCAGCTCTAACAATTTGTTGATTTTTTGTTGGAAATTTTGTAAGAATTTTATGCTAGAAAGGAAGGTCTCCTTTATAATTAATTTAATCATCATTTGTAATATTGTGGAAATTATAAAATGGGATATAAATGTTTGGTTTATAAAAGGTTATTCCATGATTTTGAATTATGATTATCCATTCAATATTGTTTTGTTAGGCGTAAGTTGTTAATATATACATATACATACAATCATGGTATACAGAACTATAAAAATTCTTGAAGTCTAAGTTCAAAAGAATATTTATCAATTGTACTTTCCATGCTTTATTATAAATTATGCTTGTAACCATATAAATTTTATAGTTAATTGATTTAAAACTCTTTGTAACTATACCATTAATCAGTGAGCTCAAATATATTGAAAGCATGGGGCTTAGTACAATCAACAATGGGGAATGTGAGTGTCAACATGGATGGATAAAAGGGAAATTTGAATGGGTATTGTGGGTAATTTTACATGCAGTTTTTGGAGCAGCAAGAGAGGAGGGAGTGTTGGATATTGAAGGAAGCCTTAGTCGAGTTTGTGGCCATCTTGTTGAAGTTGTAGTTGCATGAATAAGCGGGATATTAGGCATGTAGAAGATATTTCTCTATGAGAAATTACCACAAAGAAAGTGAGTTGTTGAAATTTTCATGTTGCAGTTATAAGTCCCTGCAGTACCTACCAAGAGAGATTCCTAGCCAAATTGTGTTGGAGCCCTGGAGAGAAGTGGAAAGGCCTGAGGAACAACATGCAAAGAAGGGGGATCTCATTCCTTGGGTTGTGCAGGTTGAGGGGAAAAGAGTTGGTGGATTTGGATAGATATAGGAAAAATCATCTTGTTGTGGGTTATATTGGGTTGTGAGTGGACAATAGAGACACCCTTTCTTGTAGAATCATACCCCTAGCTCGGGGGTGATTTGTTGCTGAGATTTGGACTGGAAAATCTATGGTTGGGTGGAACATATGTCCTCTGCAACTAGTTGCACATTTACTTAACAAGCTAAGTGTTTTTAATCTCTATTCACTATTTCATTCATGGGTTTTAAGTGTTGTGCATGTTACTCTATTATCTGAGTGAATTTAATGATTTGTTTGTGTGTTCAATTAGTTGCACTCATGTTTATTAAAAAAAAATTTAGTTGCATGTGAAATCCTTGATGCATTGCATTTATTTTAATGGTATCAGAAGAAAAAAAATTATGGGTTTAGTATTGGGGGCATTACAGAGTGGCATTAGAGCTCTGGTTGAAACACCAAGTTTTCTTAGGTTTTATACAACAAATCAAAATTTAATCTATGTGAATTTGGGTGAAAGATGATTTCGCCCAACTTGAGAAATCAGGGTCAAAACCCCTCAAAATTCAATTTTCATGTTGATATTTTTGGTGGAGATGGTTATTCAGACAACTAAATGGTTAAATATAGATATTGAGGGGTCAAGTTGGCCCAAGGAGTCAAGTATGCGAGTTTTCTACAGTCACGAGTTTTCAATTTCAAAAATATGAAAAATTGGCTAAGTGTGAAATAAATATTTTTCATCGATATTGTGTGTATGAATGAGGAAAGAAGATCTTTCACCGAAATTTTAGTGAAGAAAGATATTCTCAAGTTGTTGAAACGTCGGAGAGGAAAGAAGATCTTTCACCAAAACATCAGTGAAGAAATATCTTCTAAAGTTGCTAAAATGTCAGTAAGGAAAGAAGATATAGCGTTGAAACGTCGGTGAGGAAAGAAGATCCTACACCAAAACATCAGTGAGGAAAATGCATTTTGATGCCGAAATTTTGGCGAGGAAAAGAGATTGTGGCATCAAAACATTGACATTAAAATATATTCTCAAGTCACCAAAATGTCGGCGAAAAAAAAAAATATTTCGTTGAAACATCGGCGAAGAAATATATTCTCAAGTCATCAAAACGTCAACGAAGAAAGAAGATATTTCACCAAAACATCGACGAATAAATATCTTATCAAGTTGGAAAAACATTGGAGGAGAAATAATTTTTGGCACCGAAACGTCGACGAGTGGAAAATATTTCAATTCAACGAAATGTCGGAGGAAAAATAACTTTTTGTGCCGAAACATCGGAGGAAAAAATACTTTTGGGTGATGAAATGTTGACGAGGAGAAAATATCTTTGAATGTCGATAAAGAACGTGTATCGGCGAGAGAAAAATACATTTGATCATTGATAGAGGAGAAGAGAAGAAAGAAGAATAGAAGGAAAGGAGAAGAGAAGAAAGAGAGAAGAGAAATAAAGAAGAAGAGAAGAAGATAAAGAGAGAAAGAGGAGAAATTGGAGGAAAGTGAAGGAGAAAAACATAAAAGTTTACAAAAAGAAGTTTGGATCCAAAAGCTTGTTTTGGCCATAACACAAATGTTTCAACTCAGGTTTAGAATAAATTTGAAGGGTATGTCCGCAATGACAAGGGATACAAGAGTGTCGGTGAAGGTCACTAGATAATTATGCTTTAATTTTCCAAAAAATGAAAAATATTGGGTTTTGAAGATCTGGGTCGTGCTCAGTAATCGGGGCTCAGATAAAGGTGAAATTTTTATAGGGAGTCAAATAAGTAGGAATGAATACACCTATTTGGGAATATGGAAAATTCAAAAGGGTTTGGAGTGGAGATACTGAAAAAGGGAAAAATCCACTATTCTCAGGCACTTTTGGGGAGATTTTGAAATATTAGGAGGAGGAAAAGGGACCCAAAATCACCAATCTAGAAAATTTTATTCAATTGACATTTTATCTACTCATCAATCTGGACAACTTTTTCTTGACGAAATTTTCTCCATTTGAGAGATAACCATTTTCGGCTAAAGATTCTAAGTCTAGAGGAAATGCAAAAGGACAAAATTGCCAAATCTAGATTGATGCAGAACTTGGATGGAGAATCAAATCCTAAATATGAGTGTTATTGTATATTCATAATATGGAACCCTATCAACACCCGATATAAAAAAAAATCATGGTTCTCACCATAGTTATTCGACAAGAGGAAGAAGTTATCCCTTGGTATTTGTTGGCCCTTGACCAAGTTTTAGGAGTTTCTTGGTCATGTTGACCTATTTTGGGACTTTGACAGCCTGTCGAAGGAGCAACGCAAGTCAAAGCGGATATCACAGGATCTCGGCCCCCTTTTGGGCCCCTTTTTGGGTTTTTGGGAATATGTAACGGGAATAGGATGTCGGCCCATGAGTTTAACCATGTTTAGGCCTATTTTGTAATGTATATATAGAAGGATAGGAAATATAGAAAGAGGCCAATGTGCTAAGTGGAAAAGGAATAGCTAAGTGCTAGATCTATGTGATCAAAGGATTGTAAGTTCTCTGTGCATACTGTGTGAGACTTGTAGAGCTGAGTGCAAGTCCCTGTGAAAGACTGTAGAAGGCTTTGTGATGTTAACGCAAGGAAGAAGGATCTATCTAGCTGCACAGATCTTATGTCTTATGCAGAGTAAGGGTTTTGAGGCTCTGTGCTTGTAACCGATTGACTGAAGACAATAAAGAAGAAGAGTTTGTGGATGTATCCCCAGGGTGGGGGTGAACCACGTAAACCCTGTGTGATGTGCTTTGTGCTTTGTCTTGATGTATTTACATATTATATGTGAAATGATATGATATGTTTAGATAGATATATTCATGCTTGGTGCTTATTATATGTTAGAATGTTAGATCTGATCTAGATATTCATGCTTAGTGCTTGATATGCTCACTCTGATCCATTTGTATATGCTAAGTGCTTGAATACCATAGATTAGTGTGAATATTGTGAAGTTATGTCTTATAAGCGAAGTGGTTATTGATTGTATATTAAGGAACTAATGGTGTTAAGTGCTCTAGTAAGTTGTATAATCACATATCTGTGTCCTAGCTAAGATTGCAGACACCTGAGTCTTGCAACCACCCCTGCCTCTACCTCAGGTGAGACTTCATCTGCTTCACAGGTGTTTCCAAAAGGGCCGGTAGTTAGGGATTTGTTAGTGCGTTGTTGTAGCATTGAATCTTGGGTCTACCCCTGTGCCAACAAATGGTTCCGTTGCTGGGACCTGAAACTATGATTGTTGGGAACTGAGAAAGAGGAAGCTATGTGCAAAGATTCATCCTAAAATTGTGAAAGATATGTGCGCAGATCTGTGCCCTAGTGCGCATTATTCTACTTGATCTGTAAATCTCTATGCTAAAGAGAGAAGGTCGGATATGAAAGAAAGAAGCTTGATCTGAAGAAAAGAAGATCAGATCTAAAAGAAAGAATCCCAATCTGAAGAAAAGAAGATCAGATCTGAAGGAAAGAAGCAATATCTAAATGCTTGGCACTCTAAGAAAAGTAAAAATAAGAATTTATGATCAAAAGAGGTAAGATCTGCAAGATCTATGCCATAATAAAGGTAAGAATAGTTAAAAGTGTTAGATCTAAAAGCTTTGTGCTCTGTAGAAGTAAGATAAGTGGAAATTTTTGTTTCTAGAATATGGATCTAGGTATGTTTAATAGAGTTTGTCCTAGTTTGAAAGCTAGGTCATTAATAGATGAAAGAAGATTTGATATGAGTAGATATGATAAGAATAGTGAAAGATATATTATACCGATGCAAAGAAAGAATGTTTGGACTAACGAATGGATGCAGGATCCTAGAAAGAAATTATTGCAGGTTAACTCATATGATCCTAGTGCGCAGTACAGAAAACGTTGGGGGTCATTTAAAAGGAAGATAGGATTAACCCTCTATTACAGTTGCAGAAGACCGGGACATCTTTCTAAGAAATGCCCTGGTGGAAGACCTAGTTGACTTTGTTGTAAATCTCTATACCATGAAGTATTGGATTTCCCTATAATGATTGCTAAGCTTGAAAGAATGAACCTGAATCAAGAAAACCCTAAGGAAGATCCAGAACCTACAGATGAACCTCAAAAAGAATCAAAGAAATCATTGCTACATATGAAAGAAACCCTAAATGACCATCGACATGTCAACTTATCAGAGATCCTCAAAGAGAAGGAATGCATCGAAGCAAGAATAGGAGACTTCGACATTGACTGTGTTCTAGATGAGAAAACACAAGTGAATATCATGACAGCGAGAACCTGGGAAGCTATAGGAAGGTCTGTTATGATCCCTTCACTAGGAGGAATAAGTTTATTCAGAGGAAAGCTAGTAAACCTATGTGGAAGGCTCGCTCAGATACCTATGACTATCAATGGAACTTCGACAGAAGAAGAATTTGAGATTATTAAATTTTTAGAAGACAATGCCTCATTTACCATGCTAATAGGAAAATATTGGATTGATGGAGACCAAGCCCGACAAAAGGAAGAAGAAGAATTTTTGGAACAGAAGAAGCAAGAGTTAAAAGACTTTATGACCAGAAGCATCGTGCACTTTATTGAGGAACAGGAGAGGAGATCATAGATATTTAATACTAGAAACCTGGATGTCGAAGCTAAGAGAACACTAGAGGATCCACAGAATATTGATTTACCTATCCTAGACAAAGAAGAAGCATTATCCAGAAACCCTAGGAAAGAATTTCAACAACGTGAAGTAACTAAGACCAAAGAAGAAAAGAATCAGAATGAGAAAATCATTACTGAGATGAAGCTCACTGGAAAGAAGGCTAGAAAGTTAAGAAAGAAGAGGGATAATACTGAAAGGTTACAGGAAGTTCTAGAGGAGACCTCGCAAAAAGAAAAAATGCAGAATTGGAGCTTCGTCGAGATATCAGAACAATGACACATGGCACTTCGCCATGATGAAGTAATATAGTCATTGGGGATATTATAACCATTTGATTGTCTCTCCGAATGGACAGAAAATCAATAAAGGTTCATCATCTGACCGTTGGACCACACCATAACAGATCGAACAGGAGTTAATGGAGTCTCATACCCATTGCAAGCCAACCGTTGTCGAATTACCTATTTAGCTCGTCGCGCCGTGCACCAAGAACACTTTTGCTAATCGATAATTTGAGCCCACAGACTAAGCCGAGTTTATACAGTGATCATTGTGCTCTCGGTCTCTATCTCATTACTGTGTCTGATTTGTTCCCTGATCCCATGAATTGTTTACCCCAAGTGCGTATGTCAGAATCATTGAGTGCTACAGAGAAATCCGTTGAGTAATTTTAGATCGACTTAATGACAGAGAGAGTCATGTCAGAGAGAGGAGTGTCTACAGGTGTAAAAGCATCTTCGACAAGAGGATTGCAGGCCTCTCTGTCCACTGCTCGAGCCGGACCATCTCGACCAGCTGATGAGAAATGCACAAAGCACAGAGATGATATCGTGAATGCTAAGCTGATTCCAAGCATTCTACCTGCTTATCTACCACCTCTGAGCAGTGCAATAAACTGAGATAGTGTGCCCCAAGATTTTGAATATGAAATGGTCACTGCGTACCTTCCGAAATGGATACGCACAGTGCGCGCAGATCGGGATAAGATCGCAGCGTTGAATTTTAGTGACTTCAACCTCGGCGACAGGAAAGTGTACAATATGCTAGCCCCATACAAGTATCTGACTAGAACCAAGGGAAAGAATTCAAATATCGTTCCCCAACAGTGGACCATGAACCTCACACAGTCCACACTGCTTAATGTAATGAAGATTCCTAACTTCGAGAGGAATCAAGAAGTGAATGTGTGTGTCAAGTTGTTGTTGTCCTGCTATCATGGAGGATACCTATGGTTGAACCGCCACATCACAGTGGATCCAACTTTGATTAATTGGATCATAGGGCTTAGCATGCAAGGCCATGACCCACAGGATTTCTACCCCGGAAAGATCGCAGATCACGCTCTCGCCCAGAGAATAAAGGATACTTACAACGATGTAGATAAGGGCACACGAGGCTACAAGGTAGATTCTATCCAAAGTTGTGTAGTGCACCTTGCCTATCAGTTGATCGCAGGCAAGCTAGTTCGCAAGAACCGACCGACCCAAGTAACTGGATTCGTAGTCGACCTAGCAAGGAAGTGTGCGGAGGGACTACAGATGAATTGGGTGAAGTACCTCATGAACCAACTGGAACTAGATTGCAGGGAAGCGCAGGATCATGGATATGAATTCCACTTTAGTTGGCTTCTTATCCTGATCGTTTTCATCGCATGGGAGATTCCAGAAGGTGAAACCTTCCTGAACACCGAGCCATTTGAACCTCTGGCCTCGAAGTTCAGTACGTTGTGGTACTCCAGCGACATGAACAAGAAGTGGCAATCAAATTTTCTCTTCCACACATATTATAACCAGTTTAAGGTAGCCATATAGACCACGCCTCGCATAACCCCAAACACACTTCACAAGTTTATACCCTTGATGAAATTTAGCGCAGACCGCCATTTTATCTATATCACAGCACACGTTGATGAGAATAAATAGCAGCTACAGTCATACTACAAGTTAACAGAGGATGACTTGGAGGATATTACCAAGGAATGGTCGGCGGACCTCCTTGTTCCAGCAGACCCCGTAGAGATGTTCGATGTTGATAGCCCCAAAACTGCGTCGGATACAGCCGAACCTAGCAAGATAAAGAAGACTAAAGAGGTCCATGATTTAGACAGTGCATCCGTGAAGACCGCATCCATCTCAGCAGAGCAAGGAGGTGATGGCACAAAATTCAAATAGAAGAAAGCTAAGGTTACACCGCCAAGAGACGAGGAGGATCCCTCAAAGAAAAGGAAGGTTTCCCCTCTGAAACCCTCTTCAAGGAAGAAAATGAAAGCAACCAAAACCAAATTTGGGACCACCCTCACCTCAAACAACTTCAACTTCATCGTTGCAACACTGAATGATGCTTCACTGGAGATAGCAGAGAAGTAAGAAGCTAAGCAAGAGGAGGTGTTCAGTTGCATTAAAGATGAACTCCAAGGAGTGTAGCAGGCACTACAGTCCAGCCACGTAGTATCCACTGCGCCCCTGACAGTTGGAACACTAGAACTAGGCGATGAGCCCACCCAATTACATTGCATTGTTGATACAGTTGAAGCTCGCCTTCAACAAGCCCAGGAAGAGATAGCACAAGCCACCCAGGATTTAGCACAAGTACAAAAGGACCTTGAGGACCAAAGAAGTGTTGCAGAAAAGGAAAAGCTTGCTCTACAATCAAAATGGGATAGAGAAAAAGAAGAGCTACAACAAAGCAAGGAATAGTTGCTCGTCGAGCAACTGGAAGTTAATAAAAGGGTCAACAAAGCACTTCACTTTGTGACATTCATCGAAGTACAGACCAAGGAACAAGTTCCACAGCAGGTGGCACAACTAGAAGAGGTAATCCAGAAGCTACAACAATGCATCGCCGACTTAGATCTCCACGCAGTACCTGAAACCCCACAGGAGATAAGGAACCAAAGAGAAGCAGCTGCTCCTAGTGGAGTTGACAAACTAAAATCTCTTGCCTCGAAGTGCAAGAAGCTCAGTAACCGCAACATCCAGACCTATGAAAATCTCACTGAAAATCCAGAAGTGCAAGCACTGGAGTCGCAGATCCAAGAAGCGAAGCATAACACAGATACACTACAGGCGCAGCTAAAGGCCCTGTCATCTGTAGAAAGGATGAAGAGATCTCAAGAACAACGCATAGCTCAGCATCATATCCATATGATTCAAAGAAAAGTGATGGAAGTCACTCAACGACTTCAACCTATGCAAGACAAGGCATGTATGTTGTTTACAGAGGTCGAGAGCCAAGGAGAAAAGATGGAACAGGTCATCCTCATAGCAAAACAATGCCTAGAAGGGTCAGTGAACGATGCAGTGATCCAAGATTTCACCGAACAAGAGACCACAATAAAGAAGCAAGTCGAAGCATCTCGATCCAAGCTCAAGGCGTTCGAGGAAAAATTGCTTAGACCATAGTGACTCGAGATGAGTCACAGGTGAGTGTTGGGGGCTTGTTGGCCCTTGACCAAGTTTTGGAAGTTTCTTGGTCATGTTGACCTATTTTGGGACTTCAACAGCCTTTCAAAGGAGGAGCGCAAGTCGAAGCAGATATCATGGGATCTCGGCCCCTTTTTGGGTTTTTGGGAATATGTAACGGGAATGGGATGTCAGCCCATGGGTTTACCCATGTTTAGGCCTATTTTGTAATCTATATATAGAAGGATAGGCAATATAGAAAGAGGTCGGTGTGCTAAGTGAAAAAGGAATGGCTAAGTGCTAGATCTATGTGATCAAAGGATTGTAAGTTCTCTGTGCATACTGTGTGAGACTTGTAGAGCTGAGTGAAAGTCCCTGTGAAAGACCGTAGAAGGCTTCATGTTGTAACGCAAGGAAGAAGGATCTAGCTAGTTGCGCAGATATTTTGTCATGTGCGGAGTAAGGGTTTTGAGGCTCTGTGCTTGTAACCGATTAACTGAAGACAATAAAGAAGAAGAGTTGGTGGATGTAGCTCTAGGGTGGGGGTAAACCACATAAACCCTGTGTGATGTGCTTTGTGATTTTTCTTGATGTATTTACATATTATATGTGAAATTCTCTGATATGTTTAGATAGATCTATTCATGCTTGGTGCTTATTATATGTTAGAATGTTAGATCTGATCTAGATATTCATGCTTAGTGCTTGATATGCTCACTCTGATCCATTTGTATATGCTAAGTGCTTGAATACCATAGATTAGTGTGAAGACTGCGAAGTTTTGTCTTATAAGAGAAGTGGTTATTGACTGTATATTGAGGAACTAATGGTGTTAAGTGCTCTAGTAAGTTGTATAATCACAGATCTATGTCCCAGCTAAGGTTGCAGACACCTGAGTCTTGCAACCACCCCTACCTCTACCTCGGGTGAGACTTCATCTGCTTCGCAGGTGATGTTGAAAGGTCCGGTAGTTAGGTCTTTGTCGGTGCATTTTTGTAGCGTTGAGCCCTGGGTCTACCCCTGTGCCAACAATATTTTTGGTACCAGTGAAACAAGTGCAAAAAGGGGTGAAACTGTTGATTTTAGAGAGACATAAATTTGATCTCATAAATGATATTGAGACATAAGTATAGTCATCAATTAATTCAGAAGATAATATTTTTGAAATCTCATAATTTTGATTAATTTAACAGTTCTCTTCGAAAAATCACGACAAAGAAGTTCTTGTAGTTTAATTAATAACAACTTTACAATATGCATAATTCTAAAAATAATTGTTACATGCACATTTCTTGCAGAATTAAAGGTGCAAGAAAGAAAATATGGTTCCTATATGAGGACTAAAGATATGGATGGTTCCCAAGTATCTTATAGCCATGAAGATGAGATATGAGGCTTACACATCAGCATGGGAAATGCAGAGACCGAGTCCAATTGATGTAGAAGTAGGGTGGAGTCGATGAAGTTGGTTGAGACTATGAGAAGATTGCATAAATAAGTGCAGATCTATAGATCATGTAATGAAATGATTATAATATATCAGGAGGAGTAGAATCAAATTAACACCTAGCTACTACAAAGTTTGAATATGTTGCAGAGGCAAGTCAATAAGGATTATGGCACAAAACAAGCAACCAGTGTAAGGAAAGTAGCAACATCCAAATCTCATGATATGAGGGATGATCATAGAGTATATAGGGAATCAAGGAATTTTAGTAGACATCATCATTATCTAGGACACTTGACCAAAACATCACATGCATGTTCAAGGTCGGAGAGTAGGCCAAGTGTGTCCCCTTTCAAAAATCAGAGGAGACTTGAGTCAGATATTTTGCAAGGAGAGCTCAAGAATCTCAACGCTCCATCATTTGATGGAGAGCATAGGAAGGGAGAAGATGTTGAAGACTAGTTGTTGGGAATGAGAAAATATTTGCAGTCGCGTGATTACTCATCAAGCCTAGAGGAAAGGGTCGTCGTCTATCATCTTCAAGGAAAGGATTCCATGTGGTGGGACTACCTAAATAAGGTCAATCATATTGATGAAAATAGAATTACCCATAATCTATTCAAGATATATTTCCAATAATAGTACTTTCCAGAGAATTACAATGAGAATAATATGAAAGAACTATCTAAGCTCAAGCTAGGAAATATGAATCTTGAGGAGTATGAGAAGAAATTCATGGAGCTAACTTAAATTTACAAATATCCTTTTGTATATCTAGCCCCAATCCTTCCACCACCTCATCGTCAACTAAAACCCCAACTCAAACAATAAGAGACAAAAATTAAACTTGGCAACAATATCCAATCCAAATCCCTACTTCAATTGAGCCTCAAGAACCCAATCATGATTTTACCAAAAACAAATATCATGGAGGGTGACAATACCTTTAGAAAATAAGTGTAAGGAATATACCAACAAACTCTTAATAAGAGTCTTGCTTTCATCAAATATAGTAGGGGACCACCATAGGGATTCTTCATTGGAAATGTTATTTTTGAATTTATTTCACTACGAATTCAAAAAGGGTTTAACAACTTCTTAAACCTTACAGATACATTTAGCTACAAATAAGTCTTAGATATTGATCACTGATGGTTTATTGAATATGGTTTGAAATTTAATACCTTGGCACCCATATTTTCCATACAGAACACCTAAGGAAATACAATTGTGTTGTAGAAACTTCTAATATTTGTCTTGTTATAATGATTTGATGATCCATTCAAGACATGAGGATAGGTCGTATTTGTTGTAGAAATTTTAATACAAATTATGTATTTCCTAGATTCTCCTGATCTAACAATTGTATGCCACTGTTAAATACAGAATCGCTTCTACAAATATTCTTGCGGAATTTAAAACACGATCGCCAATTGCAATATCAAGAAGAAAGATCAATCACACATAACACGGATATTTTAATGGGAAAGAATAAAGCTAAAAACCCCACTATCATATATTATGTATATATCATGGATCATGAAACAATCTCATACAAAACTCTAATCCAAGAGCTCTCAGTACAATATACAATCGTCTCACACTATCATACAAAAATTGACAAATTCGTGTGCCAACTTACTGCTTCCGGACAGTCTGCCTCATCTACGCAATCCCTGCTGATGGAAATCCCTACAATGAATTGAATCCCTCTTGCCTAGGCTACGCAATCCTCATGGGCACATCCACTATGTGTGTGGTTGCATGAGTGCAATCACTAATGTCACAATTGATAGTCAAACTGTTCCTTTCACCTATTATCTCAACTAGGTCTCCACTGGATCTGACATGCATGTAGTTAACAGTGGTAAATCTTCAGTTGCATGTGAGATCACTGGTTGTGAATTAATTAATAATTAATTCACTGATCTCTCATTAGTGTAAGTTCAGTTACAACTAGTACAATTGAGATTAACTCACTTAACTGAGTTAAGCTACTTTACAACTCACATAACTACACATATAACTCGGTTACAACTTCGAATCACTCAGTTACAACTAATTCGACATGCATGTCCCACCAGTCAACCTTTGAACTCGAATTTCCTATAGCTAATCGATTTTCCACTTCAGTTAACTATTTCCAAGTGCTCATTGAGAATAGACTAATATTTATTGTCCAACTATTATTAAGGGATAATAATAGTCGACATACATCTATAAATAGAATTCGCTCACCATATATAAATAGACATCATCTAAAAATATAATTTTGTCATCATCTAAAAATAGACTTCCACCTAAAAATAGCTGGAGGCTCCTTCCTAGTGTAGGTGCATAATTTTCACTAGGATATTCTTGTTGAATCTCAACACTCCCCCTCAACAAGAAAGGGATTATCCTTCACCCTGATCCTGTCTCTATGGTATTCGAATTTACTCCCGGTGAGCGCCTTCGTCAGAATGTCTGCATCCTGATCTTTCATAGGAATGTACTGAAGAAACATGATCTTCTGCTGCACACAATCTCTGATATGATGATATCGGATATCTATATGCTTATATATATCATGAAACATAGGATTAATCGATATTTTAATGCAACTTTGATTATCACAATGAATCACCGTCAGATCTAAATGAGAACCAAACAAACCAACCAAGATCTTTCTCATCTAGATAGACTCACATGCAGCTTGACTCGCTTCCATGTATTCCGCTTCTGCTAAACTGAGTGCCAAGGATCTCTGATTCCTTATGTACTAAGAAACAATTGTATATCTGATACTAAAGATCCCCCCTTGATGTGTTATTTCTATCCGTTGGGCTACCCGCCCAATCTGCATCTGTGAAGCCATGCAACTTCACCTCATCCATCTGTCTATACCATAATCCATATTCAGATGTGACCCTCGAGTATCTCAGGACATGCTTACCCGCCTTCCAAAAGAGCTTGGTAGGCTTAACCATCGCTTGACTCAACTAGTTAACCACATAGAAAATGTTCGATCTTGTGTTCACTAGATACATTAGCGAACCCACTAACTGTCAATAGATAGTAGCATCCACTACCTCTCCAGAAGTAGCATCCTCTTTCCTCCAGTTTCCTAGAAGAGGAGTATCCATGGGTTTGTAGCCCTCCATGTGAAACTTACCTAGTATGTCCCTTGCATACTTTCCTTGAGACACAAAAAGTTCACCATCTCACTGCCATATTTCCAATCCAAGGAAATAATGAAGGAGGCCCATATCCTTCATCTCAAACTCCTTTGCAAGGTCCTCCTTGCATGAGTGTATCAGTTGCTCATCACCAGTCAGTATTAAATCATCAACATAAAGAACAATGATTAAAATC
The DNA here is from genome assembly GCA_009831015.1 of Picea engelmannii. Classification (NCBI taxonomy): domain Eukaryota; kingdom Viridiplantae; phylum Streptophyta; class Pinopsida; order Pinales; family Pinaceae; genus Picea; species Picea engelmannii. Next base: position 137,895 of record ML788090.1, read on the forward strand.
TTACCCTTGTAGATTCATCTCTAACCTACCACAGATTTTTCAACCGGTCTTGGGACAATTTCCCATGCATTGTTTTTGACAATGGAGTCACACTCCTCCACCATTGCATCAACCCAAGTTGGATCCTGCACTACTTCCTGAAAGGAAGATGGTTCAGTCACAATACATTTTCTCATGAGATCCATGTATCCAATAAATCGATCAGGAGACTGTCTTTGTCTGCATTGTGAAGTAGGGGCTCCTACATTCTGCGCAGCATCTAGTCTCAATCTATCAGCTTCCATGGTGTGCTTTCTGCCATTTCTAATGGATGGCTCTACATGAGTGGCTTCCTCCACTCCATGAACCTCCTCATGTGGTTGATCCACATCTTGAGACTCGTCTTTGGGAACCAACAGTTCCTCCTCTGCATGCAAGTCTAGCTCCCTCTCAAGAGACAACCGCATGGCTTTCCCCTCATCGAATTTTATATCTCGTCGCATAACAGTCATCTTACTGTTAGGAAAATACACATGATAATTATGGGGTGTTTCTGTGTACCCCACAAATATCCCAAATTCTGCAGTCGGCTCCTGCTTCTTCCTAGCGTTCTTGGTCACATGCACATAAACAGATGAGCCAAAAATCTTAAAATGAGAAACATCAGGTTTCTTACCAGTGAAATCTTCTTCAGGTGTACTCATGCCAATTAATCTAGGAGGACAACAGTTTTGCACATAAACCGCAGTGTTGCATGCTTCCGCCCACAAATGCAATGGTAGGCCCTAATCATGCAAAATCGCTCGTGTTGCACCCACGATCGTTCTGTTCTTCCTCTTCGCAACCCCATTTTGTTGTGGGTTATGAGGCGCTATGAGTTCTCTTCGAATTCCTTCTTTATTGTAGAAGTCTTTGAATTCGTTAGAGATGTATTCTCCACCATTATCTCTCCTCAAAGCCTTCACTTGCTTCCCCGAATCTTTCTCTGCCAATGCTTTAAACTCACAGAACTTTGAGAATGTTTGATCCTTCTTATGCATGAAGAAGATCTAGCATTTACGAGAAAAGTCATCAAAAAAATAACATAATACTTATGTTTTGTTGTTGAAGCAACCGAGAATGGTCCACACATGTATGTGTGAACTCTCTCCAGGATCACTGAAGCACGGTTCTCCTTTTCATGAAAGGTGGACTTTACATACTTCCCCATGGTGCAACCCTTGCACTGATATAATTGAGCAAGTGTTCCCATTGGAAGTCCAATAGATATTTGTTGCATGATTTTCAAGGCTCCATGATGAAGATGGCCCAATCGCCTGTTCCATAATTCACCCTCATCCCGGTTCACCACTTTTTTTGCCTTTCCCATCATGGCAACGCAGCCATATACCTCCATCTTGTAGATATTCTTAACTCAAATCCCTATCTTATTGACTTGACCCATTGTTTTATGTCACAGGAAAGCTTTTCCATCGCTGAAAACAATGTCATAGCCTTTGTCCTCCAACATTGCAACTGATACCAAGTTTTTCTTCAAACCTGGAACATGCATAACATCTTTCAATTGAAATGGTTTACCTGACTCCCTCTGAAAGGTAATGGTACCAATGCCAGTTTCACAGTATCGTCCATCGTCGCCCATCTCTATATGCATTTTCATATCTCTCTCCTCCAAGTCACTAAAAAGCTCCTTATCTCTCGTCATGTGGAAGGAAGTGCCACTATCCAAATACCACAACGATCCCAATGCACTTGATGTCATGCATGCGATCAAGGAGAATTCAAGTTCAAATTGTGAGGCAAGGGCCTCACCATATGCAGCTCCATCAGCCTTCGTATTCTTCTTCTTCTGCAGACAGTTAGTAGCGAGATGCCCATGTTCGTGACAGTGAAAACACTTCACTTTGGACAAATCTAGCTTCTTTCCTTTAGACTCAGATTTTGAATGGAATTTATTCCCCTTCCCTTTCCTTGCCTTGGCAGCCAAAGCACAATCCTCTTCATCATCATGCTTTGATGAAGAGCCATCTCTGGTGTTCCTCCTGAACTCCTCCTGCACCAAATCCGACCATAGTCGTTCCCAATCTGGAAATTTTTCATTTCCATTGACAAAGTCTTGATAACTGTGCCAATTTTTGGGAAGTCCTAGGAGAGCCAAGATCACCAAATCATCATTAGCAATTGTTATTCCCACACTCCCCAGCTCATCCTGACATTGGAAAAACTTCGTGATATATTTTGGAATGGAGTCGCCCTTCTCCATCTTGATCTTCCTGAGTTTATGTTTGAGCGCCAATTTCCTATGGTCATTGTTGTTTTGGAATAGATCCATAAAAGTCTTCCACATTGCATATGGTGTGGATTTCCCATGGAGGTTTGAGACAATGTGGTCTCATACTCCCTCCAACAGGATCCTTCTCACTTTTTCCACTTTCTTTTTCCATGCATCAAGATTTGCAGAGTCTACATCATCTAGCTTAGGAGCATCTTTGTCAATGAATTCCTTCAAGCCATTGTCTTCGAGTACTGCCTCCATCCTGTCCTTCCAAGAAATGTAGTTCGATCTTCCCTCGAGTGCATACTCTAACCTCAATCCATTGAAATCCATTTTGATCTTGAATCAGCTATAGCACCAAGAAATTCTTTCTGCAAATTCAAATTCTATCCAATCACAAACTCAGCTTCTGCAATTTCCTGTGCTCTGATACCATGTAGAAATTTTAATACAAATTATGTATTGTCTGGATTCTCCTGATCTAACAATTATATGCCACTGTTAAATACAGAATCGTTTCTACAAATATTCTTGTGGAATTTAAAACACGATTTCCAATTGCAATATCAAGAAGAAAGATCAATCACACATAACACAGATGTTTTACCGGGAAAGCATAAAGATAAAAAACCCCACTATCATATATTATGTATATATCATGGATCATGAAACAATATCATACAAAACTCTAATCCAAGAGCTCTTAGTACAATATACAATCCTCTCACACTGTCATACAAAAATTGACAAATTCATGTGTCAATTTACTGCTTCCAGACAGCCTACCTCCTCTGTGCAATCCCTGTTGATGGAAATCCCTGAAATGAATTGAATCCCTCTTTCCTAGGCTGCACAATCCTCATGGGCACATTCACTGTGTGTGTGGTTGCATGATTGCACTCACTAATGTCACAATTGATAGTCAAACGGTCCCTTTAACCTATTATCTCAATTGGGTCTCCACTGGATCTGACATGCATGTAGTTAACAGTGGTAAATCTTCAGTTGCATATGAGATCACTAATTGTGAATTAATTAATAATCGATTCACTGATCTCTCACTAGTGTAAGTTCAGTTACAACTAGTAAAAATGAGTTGAACTCACTTAACTAAGTTAAACTACTTTACAACTCACATAACTACACATATAACTCTATTACAACTTCGAATCACTCAGTTACAACTAATTCGACTTGCATGTCCCACCAGTCAACCTTTGAACTCAAATTTCCTATAGCTAACTAATTTTACACTTCAGTTAACTATTTCCAAGTGCTCATTGAGAATAGACTAATATTTATTGTCCAACTATTATTAAGGGATAATAATATTCAACATACATCTATAAATAGAATTCGCTCGCCATCTATAAATAGACATCATCTAGAAACATAATTTGTTCATCATCTAAAAATAGACTTCCACCTAAAAATAGCCTGAGGCTCCTTCCTAGTGTAGGTGCATAATTTTCACTAGGATCTTCTTGTTAAACCTCAACATTTTCTTAGATTAATGACACATTCCTTTGTTATCTTTAGGAGTGAAGAAAATGATTCATTTGAACTAATGGACCCAAACCATATTTATTATTTACCCAAGCTAGATCTAGACCCATTATGTATCAACAAGTCAATCAAGAAGAGGGTCAACACTATACTAATAGCACATATTCATCTTTCATTGGATACTAGAGTTAGAGGGCATACAAAAGGTTTCTAATCACTCAACAATGTTGTTTTAAGAAGTTTTGATAAAGTCCTATACGGTGACAAAAGTATAATCAATAAAATGCTCATTGATTAAATAAAAATCTTATTTCACAAGGAAGGGAATACCCCCAATATTTCTCAAATGCACACTCCTATGAAGAAGATAACCATGATCTTCAATTGCAATCATATATGAAGAAGATAACCATGATATTCAATTGTCATCATATAAGTCATTGATGCCAATGGAAAAATATATAGAATATATCTATATTATGTGAGCTCTTGAGACTTGATGTCGTCAATGTCTAGCACATAGAAGCATTGGAAAATGACATTTCCTCAACCAAAATGAGCAATGGAAAAAAAAACCAAAGCCCCACACCATAACCAATATGAAGGACTATTACACTCAACAACATGCTTTCTCAATATTAATTTTCATGATGAACATATCAAATCTTATGGATTGTTCCCATTCCATGTCTTCCCATATGACCACAATATTATTGAGAATATATCAACCTTTAATTGATATTTTCTTGTTTGGTCGAATAAAATTAATAAATATATCTTCGCTTAGGGATTTAGCAAGAATTTTATAAGAGACATCCAACGAGGTTATGTACCATTAGCTAGTGATCATTTCAAATCATCAACATTTGAAATGAATTAAATAATCACTAGAATGGGTGTTTCTTCCTTATTGGTCATAAGTTCAAACCCAAATGGGGGTAGGGTATGTAAACCTCCATAGATTAAGAAATCAAAAAGTTACATGAAAGGGGTCTATTTTCCCACAAACAAGGGGATATAGTGCATCAATTTGATTTCTCACTAGACCATGAATTTAAAATTAGGTTAGTAGTAGTAGTAGTAAGACCAAAGTACAACTCATTAAGAATTAAACACTAATCACATAAAACAACTTTTGAATCAAATATCTTATAAGGGACAACATCAACAAGTCTACATGTCCAACCTACTTTTATGTGTCATTTCTTGAGATTCAAACACCATCTTGTAGATATTAACAAATCCATACTCAACATCAACATGTCACGTGATTCTCCTTCCATTAACCTTGAGAACCACAATCCACTAAAAATCATTTTTAGTTGCAAGGGCTCAAAAGAAAGACTCAATAGGATTTCTACCATCATAATCCAATGAGTTCAATATTGAATCCAAGTACCCTTGGTTCTCCTTGTATCAACTTTTAGGGTATAATGTATCCCAATAATATGTCTTTATAATTCCTCATCTAGAGGATCATGCTATGACTTATTGCTAACATTTACAAATTCCTTCAACGTAGTTATCTCCCATCATCTTCTTAGGGTTGTAATTTCTCTCTCATAGCCCATAGGAAAAAAAAATTATCTTATCAATGATCTTGTTTCCCCATAAATCTAACCCTCCTTCCCCATAAATCATGAATTAATTTCCAAACCCACCAGATACTAGCGAAACAACATAATCTAGTTAGATGGGAGATGTTTATAGATAATTCCATCTACACATCCAAGGTTTACAATCCTCCAAACAATATCAAAAAAAATGAACGAATGATTAGAGAGAATGGTTTCAATCATTAAATGGACTGATATAGCTCCTTGGCTCCAAAAAGGAAAAACAATAATAATCAAATAACATTTCCCTATCAAAACACTTGATGATTCTATCTCTCCCTTATTGTAAATTGGCCTATGGAAACCAAAGGTTGAGAAAATCATTATTATGGTAAACATTGGGATCATATATGCCCAAAATAGAGCATAAGATAAACCATGCTTATTTTTCTTTAGGGCTCTAAACAAGAAGAAGTAATCCCTCTTTGTCATCTTAAAATTGAATGCCTACTACCCAATGAATTGGCCTTAAGCAATTCTTAAACCACCCAACGCCAAAGAATTTCTCATTCTAGGGAATCATTAGAATCATATATGGTAACATCACCTAGAATGTACCCTTCAATGTGAAGACACATCTAGATAAGCCTCTAAGTCAAGTCAATACCTGGATCAATCACAATTAGCCAATGAAAGAAAAATCAAATTGCTACTCCACCTTGTACTTCTTGGACCATGGTATAATATGGTGAATCCATTTAAATTGGAGAAACACTTATAACATTCAAGGCCATAAAAAAGTGTATGATGGGCATAAGGTCAATGATATCCCTTGATCTATGAGGCATCATGAACCTACCACATGAGCCAAGATTTTAATCAAAGGGTCTATTCCTTGTCATGTGTGAGAAGATTGAAAGAAAGAAGTAATTAGCCTAGCACATGACACTCTATATTATTTGCCTCTGGAAATTTGTGGGTGTAGGTCAAACACCTTACAAAATAAAAAGGCTAAGCACCTTTGGTCCTGAAAAGCCATAAATCCCTAGAGGGAGCCATGTGAATCGTAGAAGAGATAGTGTAATATCCTTATCATCTCATGATAGGGGGAGCCTCTGAAGACAAAATGCTCCTCAATCTCATGCTCTAAAGAAAAAAATTGGCAGGTATGGTTCTCTTGGGTAATATGGTGGTATGTTTGAATTTGAAGCAAAGGGGAATAGACAATAAGATGTGCTAGAGGAAATATCACGTTCTAAGGAAACTAAAGTCTACGGCGTCGAGGAGGTTTGATTGATGAATATATCCTTGAGGTGAAGAAATAAAATCAAGTAGTGATGGAGCTTTGGGAAAAGTGGTTTTCTAGGATCTAACCACGTGGAGTAAAGGTAGGCTTGTAAATCTTGGCCCAAATGCCCTTTTTTATATCTCTCTTGGAAATATGGAGCATATATTGAGAATATGTTTGGAGGTGGCTTCTCAATATGAAGATCAACTATACTGAGCAACAAAGAGGCTCTATCATACCCATGGGAGTCCACCCCATGTTTTCCCTGCTACATAGAGCATATGATTGCTAAATATGTATACCTAAGGTGACCAAACTGGGAGTTGGCCACCCCCCTGAGCCTATGTATCATCATCACCACCTAGGATAGAAGTAATAAGTGGGGCAATATCAAACTCCATGAAAATCATGTATTGAGGCATTGATATCTTAACATGAGTGTGTTAGGATCAGTGTTGCAAACATCAGCATCGGCAAAATATCGTCAAGGGTCCGAAAATGAAAATATTGGCAACATAGAGGAAAATATCGAAAAATATCGAAAAATGTCATAAGAATGAAAAACAATGTTGTAAGAATGAACATATCGAAAAATATAGCCAACCCTGATTTTGAAGATAATATTGCCAACATCTTGATATTATCGCGATGTTGGTAACTCTGGCTAAGATAACATCAAGACAAGTACCCTCTTTTTCTGGTTACAATGTTTGGGAAAAGGTATGGTCCCCAAATATCAAACCTATATAGGAGAGTAGGTATGATCAATGAGTGAAGGAGGTGGATCTTCATCCAAACATCATGAAACTTAAATTAGAAGCATTACTTCTCAAGGGTGGAAAGAGATGCATAACCCTTGCTCAATATAGACTTTATTTTCAATGTCAAACTAAAGCCTAGTCTAGAAAATAGCACTCTGATATATACGTATGCTATTAGCCATATTAACGCTTTCACCTTTGTAGGTGAGAATCACTTGGCTCACCTCTTGTTTGGAGACATTGAAATCCATGTCTTTCTTTTTAAAATTTATAATCAACCCATGAATATCACAGAAAGATCCCAAAATATCTAGTTGTCTTTCAAAACCCATCATTGAGAGAGACATCAATACAATTCTTCCTAAAAATAGAACAATGGAATGGAAAATCCAAAGAGAAAGACGTAGTTGGTGGCACCCATGGTCCTTGAGATGATCACCTCTAGCTCATGATCCATGTGTAGGAAAGAATGAGAAACCATGTTTAACTCGTATAGTACTCTAAATTCCCTCAACACACTAGTGTTTGTATGTACCTTGCCCATTGTAGACTCATATAGCATTAACACAAGCTACACCACCAAGGTTGGAAGACCTACAACCTTAACCCTATCAATTAGAAAATGTTGAGGCACTATTTCCTTGAAAAAATTCACAAAGCAACAATATACTTTGTACTTTTTTTCCTTGGCCTCTTCAATGATAAAATTCAAAGTGAAGATATGATCACTAGTGTGATGGTTTCTCTTGAAACTTGCATGTCCTTTGGGCCTCAATCCCTTGGTCTCTACCCATCTAGAAATGTATGTGTATACCATTGTGGTGAAGATCTTAGCCAAATGACCAATCATAATAGTGTGGTAATTTATAGGGTTATTTTATTCTCCAATTTTATAAATGGGGTGAATGATATGATAATTCCAAGATGGTGGGAAGCCATGGGACACAATGTAGTTAAATGAGTGCACTACACGGCTTGTTAAGAGTTTGGGACTATGTTTGAAGCATTCAACTTTGAGGTTCTCCACATCATGGGACTTGTTTGATTGGAGCTCAAGGATGGCATCAGGGATCATATGGTTAGGGAAGAAGTTCCAATGAGAGTTTATGGGATTGACTTGAATGCATGGCTAGTTAGGTGCATTGTATAAACTAGAAACATAGTTAAACCAAGTGGAGGAATCAGATATTGCACACATTGATTTAATATGGAGGAAGCTTCTCCAAAATAGTTTAGGAGCGAAACAAAGTTGGTCAAGGATAGCTCTTCGCTTGTCAAGGAGATAGTATTTGTTTTTAGGTTTCTATGGTGTGAATTTTTGGAGATGATATCTTCTAGATTAACCACAGTGGAGTTCAATTTGATCCATTTTAATGAACTCCATTGTGGTTAATCCAGAAGATACCAGCTCTGGAGATATTGTCTCTTTTTCTTCCCAAGAATGCTCTTGTATATTCTTTGATATTTATTTGACCTTGAGGGTCTATGCTTCATTATGTACTTGGTTAGTCTATGAATAATTTTACAATTTGAATCATACCAACCATTGTGGGGACAATGTCCAACATTGGGAATTCAAGAGGTATAAATGGAATGGGGAAAGGCATGTAATGCAGAAGGCCAAATAGTATGGGTGAAGAAAATGATGAGCTTAATTGATTCCTCGGTATCATACATTGAAAGTAGCCTTATTTTGAGGATGTTTGATTATAATCTGTTGAACTAATGATAAAAAATAATAACAATATCCCAGCAAGGTTCACTAATACTAGGAGTGGAAGGAGGACAATCAAGTAAGACCCAAAAGGAGAAGGCAACATTTTCAATGAGAGGGAGGCGGAGTGAAGGTTACCCAAAAATCATATATGCCTTATAATAGGGAAATGTTAATAAGGACATAGTCAAGAACATACAATCCAACATTGAACGAAAATCACTTAAAACCATTGTAGTGTGGGAAACAACCAGTACCATTAAGGATAATCAAGTCATGTGAATCACCCAAGCTGGCAAAGTGCTTACCATATGGAGTCATTGCCCTATCTAATGATGTATGTGTTATCCATTTCCCTGAAAGTCCATTATCTGAATCATCAAGGGATCCAAGTATAGATCATGCTCATAACACTGCATGCAACCTACTTGTGCATTGAAATCTTCAACTAACAAATTGTTCCCAAGAGAAAAGAATTTGTGTAATGTCCCCACTTTGGGACATCATCACAGTGCAGAGGTTTATGATGACCAGAGTAGCCAAATGGATGTTATAGCGAGTACAAGGGTTATTGAGAGGCATTGTGGGGTCCAACTTACATTGCTCATCATATTTCATCATTATGAGCCATTCCGCATAGGTTGGCTTTGGTTTTGTCGCATTCCGACGATTTCCATGATTTTGACTGTTTTGGGCTATAAGTCAATTAAATTCACTGAAGACGTCATTTTGGGCACATTACTTGGAGGAACCTCTCAATGTGATAACTCATTGGAATTGGGAGAAGCAACACTACAGGATGGGATGGTGAGAAGTGACTTTCAGTGGCCAGGGAAGCCACAAGGAGAGATAAGGAGCTTTTTAGAGGTAAAAAGGTTAATTAATTAATTAAAGTGATTTAATTAATTAATTAAATATTAATAAAATGAAAGTAACTTTGGAGGGACAAGGTGAGCCAAAAAAGTATAAAGGAAAGGTAAGGGCCTCTACTCATTCATTCATGTATGTTTATCTTTTGGATTTCTAGCTTCTAGCTAGAGGGCCCATCTCTTGGGAGTTTTGAGGGTTTTGACTTAACAAACCCTAAAGGATGATTCTATGGTGAAATATTACATTAAGCTTGTCCCAAGATTGGTATCGGAGATGAAATACTCTCCCACACCATTCTAGTTCGGTTCTACATCAGTGCAAGAGGGTTCTACACCAACCACAGGCACAGGAAGGAGGAGGGGCGCACCATTGGGAGTTTCCAGTAAGAGGGGCACACCATTCTTGAGGGAAGGTTTGTTGTAGGAGTTTGAGAGAGATCTTGGACATTTGAGCATTTGGTTTTTACTTGCAGGGCCTTAGCCATGATTTCTAGTGCCTCTTGAGAGAGCTTTATGGTTCAGATTATTTCCTAGAGTAGTGGGACGAATTGGAGAGAAGGAGGGCATTTTTGAGATTCATATCTATTCAGTTTGGAGGAGTTATCCATAGAATTTCGGCCTAAGACTTCAAGAGGGGGATCCTATCACACAGATCTATCATTTGGCTGAGTTTGGGCTCATTTGGAGGCCTACTTCACCAGGGCTGAAATTGTAGGGTTTGGAGGATTTAGCATTTGGAGGAGTTTCCCTTGGTATTTCGGTTTGAGATTTCAGGAGAGGTTTCCACTCATCCCGATCTATAGTTCGGCATCTTCAGTGTATCATTTTGAGGTATTTGACAGTAGGGCCGAAATTGTAGGGGTTGACAGTTCCAGCAGGACGTGGCATCTTCCAGTGGGGGTTTGGCACTTCATACGGCCCAGATCTACCATGGCATTGGTCTTCATATCTTATCTAGCCTTTGGAGGCTTATAGTATCTTCCTGAAGCATTTTGTAGCAGCTTTATTGTCTATCTTCTTATCCATCTGTTGAGCATTCCAGATCGGCATCTTCATTGTAGCAGGTTTCTCTATTTCATGAATAAAAGCAAATTTGAGATGTTTTGGCTTGTCTATCATATTGCATATGGTTGAGGTATGTTCCATGGTTATATATTATTGTTTATTGTTGAAATTCACATATATAACACTTCAGTAAATCCTAAGGCCGAAATCAAGAGGCCATCCTGCAAGTAAACACATCTAAACAAGTAGATCAGCAAAGTGTTTGACGGAATGCCACAACCAGAAAAAGTTTAAAAGACACCCCAAACCGTGATGATCCTGTGACGCAACCGCACCCGCAGGCACACCCACTCACAGGATCTTCTCTCTTTCCTTGGCTCGAAGAACACTAACTGGTTCTTTTATTTCCCTATCGATAAATCTGCCCCACAGATCTCTTCGCTTGATCCCCCTTTCTTCTTTATCAAAGAATCGAAACTCGTGGCTTCGCAAGTTCAAAGGTCGATCACTGGGCTCTCGAATCCCCGAGACCTGATGGCCAGTCAACGCTGACTTTTCTCTTTCCTCTGTTGGAACTTCTCCTATCGGGATTTCTCTACTCGCGATATCGAACACTTTGATTTACCGACTCCCGATACCCGACGTGACGAAACTCCGACGCACACGTGCGAATTGAACTTTCCACTTCCTGTCACTTCTATCGAGGTTTCGGGGTTCACAGGATCACGAATCCTGATGTCAATGGTTTCGGGGTTTTACTTTTCCCGAACACCGATACGGTGTGCCACCTGTCCTCCACCAACTCATGTGCCCCACTGTCCTTTCCCCGTCGAGATATCGCGTTTCATGATTCCAAGATGTAAGAGTATCTTGTCTCCGAAATCTCCGATGTTCCGAACCCCGACTTCTTTGAATATTCTGACACGTGTTCGCCCGAGATCCATGGCTAGGACTTCCTCGTTGTTTCTAGATTCAAAAGGTCCCAGACTTCTCGACCTCTAAATTCCCGATGTCCCACTAGAACTTAAAACCTGTGCAGCTTCTATCCAATCGGACGGTTGGCGGGGTTTCACGAATCCTCCCTACAAGATCTGACCATCAACTCTTCCCTTTAGCGATTCACGAAGAAACCAAGGGTCCCTTCCAAACTTCTTCGCTTACGCTGCAAATTTTCAATGCTGGTTCTAATCACTCCTTGATGCGAACCCTCCTGTGTGGCCCTTCAATGGATTTGAAGGCTTTACTCCTCCTGAGCTTCCCACAGTTCCTCAATCCCTTAGAAAAAGAGAACTCTTTGCACGCACTCCTTGCGGAAAATCTGCAAACACTTCAAGTGTTTGGATTCCTTCAACCCTACGCACACCTACAGCAGCAGTCCTTCAAAGATTTTGCTCAGATTCACAACTGAGACTCTCCCTTAGCCTGCGCACTCCTTGCACGGCTTCTATAACCCAATTTCACTTTTTGGTGAACATGAATCAAATTTATCTCTATTTGAACCCTCTGTCGACGCACTCCTTGCGGACAATTTGACTGCACTCCTTGCAGGAATTCTCTGGCTCAAATAGAGAAACAATTGAAACTCATTTTTTCTTCCCTTCAGACTTCAATTCAACCATGAAATCATATACACAACATATAAAGGAAATGCATAACAGGAAATAAACATTCATGAGCATAACATCAATACACAGAGAATCAGACACAAAACCATGAATTTGAATCAATCTTCTTCTATTAATTCAAATATCAGTACATGGGTGTTCTCTACACATCTCTCTGCTTGCTCTTCTTCCTGAATTCTCTATCTATTATGAAGGTATGTTACAATGTACAAATGAGGGTGTCTATATCCTGTTTCCCTCTTGCGCTTCAAAGCTATCAAATCTAGAATTAAATTTCTATCTACCTGCATTAACTATCTTAAATGTCGTTTATCTATTAAGGACAAGAGCTATTCGCTCAAGGTCCATTACAATATACAAAGGCGCTCCTTCATAAATGGCTTCATTAAAGATTTGTGCGACAATCCCAAAGTGTTTTCAAAACTTGTGCTGGACGTCTTCCAGTTGTCTTCCACTTCCGCGCTGGCTCTCTTGACGTGTTGGCGATGCTCCTGCATCATACTCCCTCGCTTGAAAATTTTCATGGGCTCCTGTCCATGAGCTCCTGCACGGTTTGTCCATGCTTCTGTATCTCCACTTCATTCTCCCAGCTGGCATCTTCAACTGGATGGTCCTTCCACTTGACCAGATACTCAAAATATTGTTTCCTTCTGGTTTTCTTGTTGACTCTCTTGTCCAGTATGCATTCCATTTGCGGCTTCTCTGCAACTGGAAATTGTTTCATCCACTAGATCACTGGATGCTCAGCTCCAGTCTCTGGTTCTCCAGCCCTGTATGGGTATAAATCTGCGACATTGAATATCGAAGATATTCCGATCCCATCGGGTAACTCGATCTCATAAGCATTTTCTCCGAATTTTCTCAAGACCTTGCATGGTCCGATTTTCTTCATCTTTAACTTATTGTATGTTCCTCTCGGAAACCTTTCCTTCCTCAAATGCGCTCGAACCATATCACCAACTTCAAACTGAAGTTGTCTTCTGTGCTGATCGGCTCTGCGTTTATACTCCTGGCTTGATTTTAGCAACCGCTCCTTCACCCTGTTGTGAAGTTCTTTCATCGCCTCAGCAAATTCTTCTATACTAGCGCTGCTAGTAGTAGTCTGCTCTAAATCCCTCCATTCAGAAACTCCTCTCGGCTGCATCCCATAGACAACCTAAAATGGACTCTTCCCTGTGCTCCGATACACTGAGTCGTTGTACGCAAACTCTGCTTGTGGTAATATATTGTCCCAACTGTTGTGGTGTTTTGTCACCAAGTTGCTCAGCAAGTCTCCCAGACTTATGTTCACCACTTCTGTTTGTCCATCCGTCTGAGGATGATAAGCAGAACTAAATGTTAAGTTAGTTCCCAGCTTCTTCCATAAGGTCCTCATAAAATGCCCTATCAATTTCGTGTCTCTGTCCGAAACTATACTTCTTGGCAGCCCATGAAGTCGAATGACCTCTTTGAAAAACAGATTTGCGATGTGAGTTGCATCGCTGGTTTTCTGGCATGGGATGAAGTGTGCCATCTTAGAAAACCTATCCACTACCACAAAGATTGAATCAACACCTCTTTGTGTCCTTGGCAAACCCAATACAAAATCCATGCTAATCGCCTCCCATAGTCTCTCTAGTATGGGCAACGGCTGATAAAAACTTGCATTCTGCTTTCTTCCCTTCGAATGCTGGCAAAATCTACATCTGTCAACAAATCTCTTGACATCTACTCACATTCCCGGCCAAAAATATGACTCATTCAATTTTGCGAACGTCTTGTCATGGCCAAAATGTCCTGCCAAACCTCCACTGTGTTTCTCCTTCAACAAGTTCTCCCTCATGGAGCATTTCGGAATACACAGTTGATTGCCACTGAATAGAAATCCTTCCTGGATCATGTATTCTATCCATGGGCTTCTGTCTCTGAGAATTGGATTCTCAGCTACTTCATACGCTTCTTTAAAATCTGGATCATCTACATACATGTTCCTGAGATTATCAAAACCCAACGTTTTGACTCGGAACTCCTGCATCGGCAAACATTTCCTGCTCAAAGCATCAACCACTTTGTTAGAAGTACCCGAAATGTGTTTAATCACAAATGTGAAATTCTGCATATACTCTATCCATTTTGCATGTTTCTGATTCAACTTCTCCTGTTGAGTCACAAACTGTAATGCGTGGTTATCACTATATAAAACAAATTCTTTTGGGATCAAGTAATGCCTCCACTTCTTCAACGCCTGGATGATAGCATAAAACTCCTTATCGTATGTGGAGTATTTCACCTTTGCCTCGTTCATCTTCTCACTGAAATATGAAATCGGTCTGTCTTCCTGACTCAAGACCGCTCCTATGGCAAACCCACTTGCATCACATTTCACTTGAAACGTCTTCAGGAAATTCGGCAACACCAAAACCGGTTGTTCCGTGATCTTCCGCTTCAACAGATTGAACCTCTTCTCAGCCTCTGCTGTCCAGTGAAAATACTTATGCCGCTTCTTCACTGTATCCATCATCGCTGCGCTAATCCCACTAAAATTCCTGATGAACTTCCGGTAGAAAATAGCTAGTCCATGAAAACTTTTCACCTCAAAAATATTTCTCGGTGATGGCCAATTTTTAATTACCTCCACCTTATCTGGATCCATTCTCAACTCATTTTCCGAAATAACAAATCCCAAATAAATGAGTTATGTCTTCATGAATGAGAACTTCTTCATGTTAATCAACAGAATCTCCTGTTGTAGCTTCTGCATCATTGTAGCTAAATGCTTCAAGTGCTCTGCCACTGATTTACTATAAATCAGTATATCATCAAAATACACGATGACAAATTTCCCGATGAAATCCTTTAGGAGTTCATTCATCAACCTCATAAAGGTACTCAGTGCATTTGTTAAGACAAATGGCATAACAAGCCATTCATACAGTCCTTCGTTGGTTTTGAAGGTTGTCTTCCATTCATCGCCTTCTCTCATGCGAATCTGGTGATATCCGCTTTTCAGATCAATCTTCGTAAAATACCTTGCCCCACTCAGGCAATCCATCAGATCATCCATTCTCGGCAATGGGAACCTGTACCTGATGGTTATCTTATTAATCATTCTCGATTCGGTACACATCCTCCAGCCTCCGTCTTTCTTCGGACTGAGTAATGTTGGAACAACACATGAACTCAAGCTTTCCCTGACTAACCCTTTATCCAATAACTCCTAGACTTGCCTTTTAACCTCTTCATTCTCTTGCGGCGTCAACCTATACGCGGATTTATTTGGAAAATTGGATCCTGGTATGAGGTCTATATGATGACTTACACTCCTCATCAACGGAAACGAATGAGGTAGTTCGTCCACTATAATGTCAGTGAACTCTTCCAGCATTTCCTAAACCTCATCTGGTAAATCATCAACTCTCGTGCTAGTCAGAACAATCCTCGGTTTCCTGACCACAAAGAATTGTGGATCCTCCTTCTTCTTAACCTCATTAAGAAGTTCCTTCCCACTCATGAGAAGTAATGTGTTGTTTACTTCCGGCTTCACCTCTTTATCCTTTATCGGAAGCAACATATGGGTTCTCCCCTTCTTCTCCAGGATATATGTGTTCATTCTCCCGTCATGAATCACATTTCTGTCATATTGCCATGGTCTACCCAGCAATAGATGACATACATCCATGGGAATGACATCACATAAGATCTTATCATTATATCCACCTATCTTGAATTCAACCAAGCATTGTTTAGTAACAGTTACCTGGTGTCCCTTTTGTAGCCACGAAACTTTGTATGCGCTTGGATGATCAGTCGTCTCCAGCTCCAACTTCTCTACCATCTCTGTGGATACGAGATTATCCGTGCTACCACTGTCTATGATGACCTTGCACACCCTGTCCTTGGTTTTGCAAGCAGTCCTAAAGAGTCTGGTCCTTTGGACTAAGCTCTCCACCTCCTTCTCGGGTGTCAAAAGGACTTTTCGCATCATAAGAGACCTTCCACCTTCTGCATCTTCTACCTCAACATCCCGCCTCTGTGCCTCTGTGATGTGAGCTTCTCCAATGTCCTTCTTTTTCTCTGGACACTCGTAAGACTTGTGCCCATTTTTTCCACATGTGAAACATGTGATTACTCGACCTCTTCCTCTTCCTCTACCTCTAGTATGAGGAATCATATTGTTATCAGCATATCCTCTTCTCTGCTCTATATGCTTCCCTCTCTGTTCAATGTATGGCCCTCGCTGTGAGGTCCCACCTCTCTCTATTTTACCCTAGCATTTCTTCCATTCCTCCTTGGGCTTCTGGTTTCTTTCCTAGGCAACTTCTTTGCCTCTGGGATGACTCCTTCCTTGCCCTCGCTGACCTTGCTTATGGCTCAGCTTTTCTTCAGCTTTCAGAGCCATCTGATAAGCATCCTCCACAGTTCGGATGGTTACCATGCTCATCTCGTCCTGGATATCATATCTCAGGTCGTTCATATACTTGGCAACCTTCTCATCATCGCTCTCCCGATGACCTTCCCTGATGTTCAGTTGATATAACTCCTCAGTGTATTCTTTCACTGTCATCAGCTTCTGTCTCAGGTTTTGCATCCTCCTGAACAGAGTAATTTGATAATCACTGGGGATGAATTTCGCCTTCATCTTCGCGATCATCCTGTCCCAACTCTTGATTTTCCGCTTGCCCTTGCAGTGTCTGTCAGCTTGTAGCTCATCCCACCATAATGTTGCGTGTCCCTTCAAGCGTGTGACAACATGCTTGACTTTTTTGTCCTCTTCATAGTCGAAGTATGTATCCAGAGCTCTAATCCAATCTAGAAGCTCTTCTGCATCCAGATTTTCCTCGTAAACTGGAATGTCCATCTTTTCCCTTGCACCCATCCTGGAAATAGCTTTGATCAAGCGTTCGTTTGATGCATATTCGGCTGCAACTTCTTATTCTCGTTCAGCCTCAACTTCGCTCTCGGAATCACTCAGATCCCCTCCACTAGTTGTGCGTCTTTGCGTTGTCTCCATGTCTTCAAGTCTTACTCGGAGATCACGCATTTGTCTCTCCATTTCTGGATTGGTTACCTGCCTGCCTCTTCTCCTCACCTCCCTATCCTCTGGATCAGGTGACTGTCTTTCTCTCCTCGGTGGCATGGTGAATTCTCTTCTCTACTACAGAAATCAAAGAGTCTTTCTGTGCTCTGATACCACTACTGACGCAGCCACACCTGCAGGCACGCTCGCTCACAGGATCTTCTCTCTTTCCTTGGCCCGAAGAACACTAACTGGTTCTTTTATTTCCCTATTGGGAAATCTTCCCCACAGATCTCTTCGCTCGATCCCCCTTTCTTCTTTATCGGAGAATCAAAACTCACGGCTTTGCAAGTTCAAAGGTCGATCACTGGGCTCTCAAATCCCCGAGACCCGATGGCCAGTCAATGCTGACTTTTCTCTTTCCTCTGTCGGAACTTCTCCTATCGCGATTTCGCTACTCGCGATATCAAACACTTTGATTTACCGACTCCCGATACCCGACGTGACGAAACTCCGACACACACATGTGATTTGACCTTTCCACTTCCCGTCACTTCTATCGGGGTTTCGGGGTTCATGGGATCGCGAATCCTGATGTCAATGGTTTCGGGGTTTTACTTTTCCCGAACGCTGATACGGTGTGCCACTTGTCCTCCACCAACTCCTGTGGCCCGTTGTCCTTTCCCCGTCGGGATATCACATTTCACGATTCCAAGATGTAAGAGTATCCTGTCTCCGGAATCTCCGATGTTTCGAACCCCAACTTCTTTGAATCTTCTGACATGTGTCTTCCCGAGATCCACGGCTAGGAATTCCTCGCTGTTTCGAGATTCAAAAGGTCCCGGACTTCTCGACCTCTGAATTCCCGATGTCCAACTAGAACTTAAAACTTGTACAACTTCTGTCCAATCGTATGGTTGGCGGGGTTTCACGAATCCTCCCTACAAGATCTTACCGTCAACTCTTCCCTTTGGTGATTCACGAAGAAACCAAGGGTCCCTTCCAAACTTCTCTGCTTCTGCTACAAAATTTCAACGTTGGTTCTAATCACTCCTTGATACGAACCCTCCTGTGTGGCCCTTCAACGGATTTGAAGGCTTTACTCCTCCTGAGCTTCCCACAGTTCCTCAGTCCCTTAGAAAAAGAGAACTCTTTGCACGCACTCCTTGCAGCAAATCTACAAACCCTTCAAGTGTTTGGATTCCTTCAACCCTACGCACACCTATAGCAGCAGTCCTTCAAAGCTTCTGCTCAGATTCACAACTGAGACTCTCCCTTAGCCTGCGCACTCCTTGCATGGCTTCTATAACCCAATTTCACTTTTGGGTGAACGTGAATCAAAGTTATCTCTATTTGAACCCTCTGTCGACGCACTCCTTGCGGACAATTTGACTGCACTCCTTGCAGGAATTCTCTGGCTCAAATAGAGAAACAATTGAAACTCGTTTCTTCTTCCCTTCAGACTTCAATTCAACCATGAAATCATATACACAACATATAAAGGAAATGCATAACAGGAAATAAACATTCATGAGCATAACATCAATACACAGAGAATCAGACACAAAACCATGAATTTGAATCAATCTTCTCTTATTAATTCAAATATCAATACATGGGTGTTCTCTACACATCTCTCTGCTTGCTCTTCTTCATGAATGCTCTATCTATTTTGAAGGTATGTTACAATGTACAAACGAGGGTGTCTATATCCTGTTTCCCTCTTGCGCTTCAAAGCTATCAAATCTAGAATTAAATTTCTATCTACCTGCATTAACTATCTTAAATGTTGTTTATCTATTAAGGACGAGAGCTATTCACTCAAGGTCCATTACAATATACAAAGGCTCTCCTTCATAAATGGCTTCATTAAAGATTTGTGCGACAATCCCAAAGTTTTTTCAAAACTTGTGCTGGACGTCTTCCAGTTGTCTTCCACTTCCGCGCTGGCTCTCTTGACGTGTTGGCGATGCTCCTGCATCATCCTGGCATAATGGCTTGGGATCATTATAGTGGTATCAGAGCTTAGACTCCTACTGGCTTAAGGGATCTTCCATAAGGAAAGATGGGGTCTATAGATTTTTTTGGAGAAGCGGTGAATTGTGAAAGGGAATATCATGCACTTTGTGAGAGACTTGGGCCTCTAATAACACTCCAAAATTTTATATCCATGAAAAACCCCAGTTGGAGCGAAGATGAGGTGACATATTGGACCAACATAGTAGAGGTAAATAGAGGGAAGCACAGAGAAACCCCACACCCATTAGGAGCACGCAACTTTGCTACAGTTGCAAGGTGCCTTGGAAACCAGATCATAGGTGTAGGGGTAAGGGTACGAAGCATATCATTGAGGTGCACTATGGCAGTGATGATGAGGATTTGGAGAAGTTCGATGATGATAGTGACTCTTGCACAAAGTCTGATGATTTTAGCACGCTTGAGGAGGATGATGACCCTTGTATAGTGGATAGACAGTCGGGATGACTGGATGATAGTACCAGTACTTCAACAAGCATATCACATGGTGTTGATGACCTTACACCCCAGCAGAGTGGTGACACTAGTGAGGACTCACACGTGTTAGCACCTATAGATGACCAACCTCCTATGGTGGTCGTGACACATTTTTCGTCTTTTTAGACATCCATGATAGCCACGTCATAGGAGGATACCAGTGGCATGTCAGATATGATGGAGGAGCCTTGTGTGAGGGACGCACACCATGGACGCATGGATCCACAAATCCAGGAGGAGACACAAGACCTGCAGATAGTCGATCCTACACTTACAGATCAGCATGAGGAGATTGAGTCACATATTTTGGAGACTCCCTTAGTTGATAAGATTGAGGAGATTGATAGGTTGATGGAGCACTTACTTCCAAGATTGGTCTGCATTGATGAGGATGCACTCTTTAGCAGTCAAGATGACCATAGCACATGTATGGATACATCTACATGGGATCCAGGTGTATATGATAGTAGTAGGGTGAGTGCACAGGAGGATACAGCTTCTCATACAGGATACAGTGTGATGCAGAGGGAGATAACACCTATTGATGGGGTGCAGTGGAAGAGAAGAGGACCCAGTAGCACAATAGACATGTTATCTTATGCAGAGAGTGTTTTTGGGGACTCCAGAGTTGGCACTAGCAGGAGTGACAGCAGCAGTGAGGGATATGAGGTGGCACCTCAGCATGACCATGATCAAGAGCCATACCGCTTAGCAGCACGGTTGAGAGTCAGTGAGGCTATGATCATGGCAGCCACCAGGTGCAGTGATGACATGCATGCGTTGATGGCAGATTTTTGCTGGAGAGCATCAGTGGCACGTGGTAGTTCAGATGAGGGAATTTCCATGGATGATTTTCACACTCTCAGGGAGGGAGTGTTGATGATGAGGACTGACTACCAGCAGTTGTTGACTGACAGGGACTACCTATTGAGGATTGGTGAGATGTATCATGAGGCCCTGAGGGAGAAGGAGTTGGAGGTGGACAGACTTACTCAGGAGTTGGAGAGCACTCGAGGATTCTTGAGAGGCCCATAGACAGCCCTTCAAGAATCAGAGTCTAGGTCAGATGAGCCTCTTGAGGAGACTTGTCAGAGATCCACTTCATATGTCTTAGTAGACACTCAGATATATCATTTAGTCACATTGATAGAGGATGTTGGTGATCTAGCAGAGGAGAAACCGTTGATGGGGGACACTTCCACTTGTGTTCTGAGAGCAGTTGACCTCCATGTAGAGGTTGATCCAGCAGTATGCCTAGGATCTATGATGCAGCATGAGTCTATGGGAGACGACATGATTATGTCAGAGCACACATTGATGAGTGATAGCTCACAGGTACCTGTCGAGATGTATGGTGGGATTCAGAGGGGTGTGCTGCCTTGCAGGGAGGAGACACACTTAGGGGAGCATGCAGATGCCACTCCTTTGCAGCAACATATGGTCATGAGATCTCACCTTCATTGTTTCAGTAGTTGCATGGGTGGTGGGAGATGGAGATTGGTTTACCAGCAGTTGGAGGAGTTACTTCCTGTTGTACTGGATGGCTGGGATTCGATGATGACCATAGGAGAGAACTCATCATGGATACTGATGGACAAGCTTCTGGTCGAGTCCTTTGGATTGACCAAATCATGTGATGTCTTCCAGTCCTACAGTCAGCTGCAGATATCTCGGTTACCCTTTCCGACACATTTATCATTGACAGCAACATGAGGAGGATCGCAGAGGAGCACAGAGGGCTTCTGACAGTGATCAATCTCACACAGGAGCATTTAGATGATATTGGAAGTGATAAACTTCCAAGTTTGCCATGGGATCCGGGAGTTCATTGGGTGAGTCGGATGTTTCACTACATGATGACCCAGGTTGCACCCGAGAGCCACACACTCCACCAGGGGTCAGTCTGGAGTGGGCCTGTAGGGATTTTTCTGATAGAGTGAGGCAACTTTTCACACTTGATCATCATGATCGGAAGTGGAGATGGGTAGATAGGTACTTCTTCTACAGATATGTCTTTACAGATACAGTTTCTGGACAACAGGTCCGGTGGTCACGGGTATTTCAGCTTGAGGATCCAGGAGAGGAGGATCCATTATGTATGCAGGGGGCAGATAGTCATGGTCAGAGTAGTGCAGGGTCAGGATGGTGATCTTCGACAGAGGTTAGCATGGGACCCAGGGATTGCAGGGTTGAGAATTTCACTAACTGACAGGGGTGAGTGGACCTTTACAGGGGAAAGTTGTTCTAACTTTCCATTTGTCTTTAGTGTTGAGGGGAGCATAGCACTTGAGGGTGTCTCACGGAGGTCTTGCAGTACCTCATTCTAGCATCAGCATGTGTATTTGATGGAGGCCGTGTGGATATTGGTAGAGATTTGGAGGATGGACTCATTCTGAGATGAGGCCATGTGTCATGTGCAGGAAGTTCACAGGGTTGATATCTTTCAGGACTATGCTTCGCTGAGTATGGCAGTTCACTTTCTGATATGGGATCCACAGGGTGGAGTGTACTATTTTTCATCTTTGGATGGGTTCTACTATGTATCCCACAGGTGGACAGGGGATTCTGGTATTTTATTTGAGTGGATTTGGTTATTGCTTGAGGACAAGAAATTTTCTAGCAGGGAGGACTGTAATGTCCCCACTTTGGGACATCATCACAGTGCAGAGGTTTATGATGACCAGAGTAGCCAGATGTATGTTATAGCGAGTACAGGGGTTATTGAGAGGCATTGTGGGGTCCAGCATTCATTTCTCATCATATTTCATCACTATGATCCATTCCGCACAGGTTGTCTTTGGTTCTGTCGCATTTCGACAATTTCCATGATTTTGACTATTTTGGGCTATAAGTCAATTAAATTCACTGAAGAGGTCATTTTGGGCACATTACTTGGAGGAACCTCTCAGTGTAATAGCTCATTGGAATCGAGAGAAGCAACACTACAAGATGGGATGGTGAGAAGTGACTTTCAGTGGCCAAAGAAGCCACGGGGAGAGATACGGAGCTTTTCAAAGGTAAAAAGGTTAATTAATTAATTAAAGTGATTTAATTAATTAATTAAATATTAATAAAATGAAAGTCACTTTGGAGGGACAAGGTGAGCCAAAAAAGTATAAAGGAAAGGCAAGGGCCTCTACTCATTCATTCATGTATGTTTATCTTTTGGATTTATGGCTTCTAGTTAGAGGGCCCATCTCTTGGGGGTTTTGAGGGTTTTGAGGGTTTTGACTTAACAAACCCTAGAGGATGATTTGGTGGTGAAAGATTCCACCTAGCTTGTCCCAAGCTTGGTATCGGAGATGAAATACTCTCCCACACCATTCTAGTTCGGTTCTACATCAGTGCATGAGGGTTCTACACCAGCCACAGGCACAGGAAGGAGGAGGGGTGCACCATTGGGGGTTTCCAGCAAGGGGGGCACACCATTCTTGAGGGAAGGTTCGTTGTAGGAGTTTGAGAGGGATCTTGGAAATTTGAGAATTTGGGTTTTACTTGCAAGACCTTAGCCATGATTTCTAGTGCCTCTTGAGAGGGCTTTATGGTTCAGATTATTTCCTAGAGCAATGGGACGAATTGGAGAGAAGGAGAGCATTTTTTAGATTCATATCTATTTAGTTTGGAGGAGTTATCCATAGAATTTCGGCCTAAGACTTCAGGAGGGGGATCCTATCACCCCGATCATTCATTTGGCCGAGTTTGGGCTCATTTGAAGGCATCCTTCACCAGGGCCGAAATTGTAGGGTTTGGAGAATTTAGCATTTGGAGGAGTTTCCCTTGGCATTTCGGTTTGAGATTTCAGGAGAGGTTTCCACTCATCCCGATCTACAGTTCGGCATATTCATCATAGCATTTGGAGGTATTTGACAGTAGGGACGAAATTGTAGGGGTTGACAGTTTCAGCAGGACATGGCATCTTCCAGTGGGGGTTTGGCACTTCATACGACCCAGATCTACCTTGGCATTGGTCTTCATCTCTTATCCAGCCTTTGGAGGCTTATAGTATCTTCCTGGAGCATTTTGTAGAAGCTCTATTTTCTATCTTCTTAGCCATTTTTTGAGCATTCCACATCGACATCTTCATTGTAGCAGGTTTCTCTATTTCATGAATAAAAGCAGATTTGAGATGTTTTGGCTTATCTATCATATTGCATATGGTTGAGGTATGTTCCATGGTTATATCTTCTTGTTTATTTTTGCAATACACATATATAGCACATCAGTAAACCCTAAGGCCGAAATCAAGAGTCCATCCTGCAAGTAAACACATCTAAACAAGTAGATCAGCAAAGTGTTTGATGGAATGCCACAACTAGAAAAAGTTTAAAAGACACCCAAAACCGTGATGATCCTGGCATAATGGCTTAGGATCATTACAATTTGCTTATCTTAGGCTGCAAATCTGCAAAGGGTGAACCATCTACATTATAAAGTAATGATGACACCAAAGGGAAACAACGAGTGCAAAAGAAAATCTCCATAAAGGAGCCTTTCTCTCCAATGATACCCACAAGAACCTAGCATGGATATTTGAACCCTCAAGGTGGATTAGGGCCAAATAATCTCTTTATAGGCATGCAATCCCCCCAAAACCTTTTCAACCAAGATGGGATTCCTTCCTATGTACTGATAACCAAGAATAATGTGAGAAGGCAAGGAGTGTTTTCCTTTCTTTTGCAGGTGTTTCCATGTTTGAATCACGAATTAATTCACTTGAATAGCCCAATGAGAAAAAGAGTGATCTACCACAATTCTACACTCCAGCTGATAGAGAAGGCTTGGAACTCAAACTCCAGTATCATGTGTTAGAAGATTGGAGAATCCTTGGCTTGGACCAACCTGGGGAAATCATGAATCCAAACTATTGGCCATATTATCCTTCAACTCCATATAGTGAGCGTATCATGGAGGTTCTGAAACCTAATAATGGAGTCATAATGGGTGAACCATACCATTTTCAAAAGGATTTCATTATGTTTATGTAAAAACCTCTTCGTAGAATCAAATGGGTTGTCTTGTTTATTCAAACCTCTTATCATTAAGTTAAGGACCTTAAATTGTCCTTGTATGTCCTCTTTCAAATTGAGCCTGTGTGGCTAGTGGAGATGGTTTCTTCTTGTTTCCTTTCGCTACTTGAACCCAAGAATCTGGAATAGAATCTTCTTTCATAGACATAGGTTTATATTCTTGTTTGTTGGATGCTAAATAATATCAGAGAATAGCAAGTTCTTTTGAATTGCCTGGATTGTTACTGTATGGATTCCAACTATCAGAGCAATTTATTTCAACTAAATTTTATTTCCAGAGTTGTGATATGAGTGGATTGTTCATCTATCATTCTTTGTTATTGAAACATAAGGTTTCACTACTCCTTCATAATTATGGATAAATTAGACAATTCCTTCTTCAAGAACCCAAATTGTGTTGGGATTTGGTGACAATGAATTCCTCCAAGGATGGATTTGGATCCTATTATTCTTCGTTGGTTGCAACTAAAATAGACCAAGTTAGAATATGGATAGGAGTGCATTTAATAATCAGTTTATTG
Organism: Picea engelmannii; assembly: GCA_009831015.1. Taxonomy (NCBI): domain Eukaryota; kingdom Viridiplantae; phylum Streptophyta; class Pinopsida; order Pinales; family Pinaceae; genus Picea; species Picea engelmannii. Next base: position 163,531 of record ML788090.1, read on the forward strand.
TGTAAATGTATATAAATTCATGTAAGCCCGTAGAGGCAGAGATGACCGAGTGAGAGGAATGAGAGAACTTGCAAGTCTTTTGTAATCTCCATGATCTAAATAATAAGACAACCGATGCCTATGCTTGGTGGACATAGCTGAACGTTTGGGTGAACCACATGAAATCCCTATGTTTCTTATCTACGTGTTTATTAATTATCATATGTGAATTTTGTTTTCCGCATTTGCAATTCCAACAAGTGGTATCAGAGTTGGCTGGAGGAGAGGGTGTCGAGGGCGTCAAATTCTCGGAGGAGCCGCAGGAGTGAAATCTGTGTGAGGTGCGTCAATTTCCACATCGTCGCAGGGGCCTCCTCTTGGAAGGTGCGACAGCCCATTAGTCGGACTTTCGAAACTCGGTAACTCCTAATATCGTCGCACCCTGGTTGTATCGGGAGGGGCAACGGCCACCATACATCGTCGCAACCTGCTTGTAGTTGGAGGTGTGACGACCCATACTAGCACATCGTAGGGCACTCACTTCGGGAGGTGTGACGACTCCCGCGGATTAGAAAACATTCGCATATGTTTTTCTTTCTTATGAAAAAAGTAAATGTATGAATTAAATAGTGAATGCACTTGGTATGGTGTGAATACATTATACATGGTGGATTTAGTAAAAGGTTTTTAATTAATATATAAAAATATATTTTTTAAACATTTAAAAAAAAAACCTTTTTCACCATTTTTTTTTTTGGGTTCAACCTTTGAGTATAAGGTTACACTTTTTTAAAGGGCCTTGGTTATTATAAGCAATGATTTGGGCATTAGGATATTTTTTTCTAATGGCTAAGATGCAGAGTTCAAAGTTTGAAGTTGAAAAGTTCAATGGTAAAAGCAACTTTGAGCTCTGGAAGCTCAAGATGCGGGATTTACTGGTGCAACAAGGGTTGCAAAAAGCATTGGAAGACAATTCAAATAAACCAACAGCCATGACGAATGAGGAATGGGAAGATCTGGATGCAAAATCTCTTAGTACCATTCATTTATGTCTGGCAGATGATGTTATGTTTAATATCGTAGGAGAGGATACAACATCAGGCTTATGGAGCAAGTTGGAAAGTCTATATATGAAGAAGTCATTGACGAGCAGAATCTACTTGAAGAGACAGTTGTACAGTTTGTGGATGAAAGAAGGTACAAAAGTTGTTGACCATTTAAATACCTTCAATGCCCTTATAGTTCAGTTGACTAGTATGGAAGTTAAATTCGAAGATGAAGATAAGGTTGTTACGCTATTATGTTCGTTGCCTGAGTCTTGGCATAATCTAGTCACCTCTATTAGCTTTATCTCAATAGATGTTTTAGATTGTGACTCTGTTGTGGGAGCTTTGTTGGCTGAGGAGATGAGGAGAAAATCTAGTCAAGAAACCTCAACTTCAGAGACGATGTTGGTTAGAGGTCGAAATAAAGAGCAAAATGAGATAATTTTTTCTCGATCTAAGTCAAGACATAGAAAGGGTAAAGAAAAATGCTAGTACTATGGCAAAATAGGACATCTCAAGAAATATTGTTGGAAAAGAAAGGAATCTGAGAAAAACTCTACGAAGGAAGAAAATTTGGTTGTAACAAACTCATGTATGATTGATCAAGTTTTATTTGTTTCTAGTAATTTACAATATCAAAAAGAATGGCAGTTAGATTCAGGTTCCTCCCACCACATGTGCTCACATAGAAATTGGTTCATTTCTTACCAATCTGTTGATGAGGGTGTAGTGGTTATGGGAAATGGTATTCCCTGTAAAACTGTTGGGGTTGGCAGTATTAGAATCAGAATGTTCGATGGTATTGTTAGGGAATTAACGGATGTTAGATATGTACTTGAGCTTAAATCAAATTTGATTTCATTGGGAGTGTTGGATTCTTGTGGATATAAGTATACAGGTCAAGGTGGAGCACTCACATTGTCGAAAGGTAGTTTAGTAGTGATGACGGCAACAAAGGTTGATAACCTTTATAAGCTATAAGGGAGTACTGAAGTAGCATCTGAAGCGACAGATATATCTTCTTGTTTATGGAAGAAGAATCAAGGTCATAAGAGAAAGAAAGAATTGTGGGTACTGGTAAGCGGTAAATCATTTCCAGACTTAAAATCTTTGTTTTTGAATTCTTGCTTGTTTTATATCTCTGCAAGTTATGATGGTGGTATAAAGGGATGTTGTGTGTGGGATCTTACTTCTCACAAGGTCATCATTGACAGAGATATAGTATGTATGGAACAACCAAAAGGGTTGATTCAAGATCGCAACGGTAAATTTGTTTGCATGCTAGATAATTCATTGTATGGCCTATTGGTACCTAGGCAAATATACAAGAGGTTTGAATCCTTCATAGTGAGTCAGAATTTTCAAAGGGTAGGAATGACTATAAGTTTATATTACATTCACAATCTTGATGTTATTTGTTGATGATATGCTAGATGCAAGCCAAAGCATGGATAAAATCAGTAAGAAAATGACTCAGGTGGACAGGACAATTCAGATGAGGGATCAAGGAGAAGCAAAACAAATTATGGGCATGGAAGTACACAGAGATGGTAATGGTAAGTTGTGGTTGGAGTTCAATATGAACATTGTAAAACCAGTCTTTATCCCTCTTGCTTTCCATTATAAATTTTCTTCAAGCATAGGTCCTGTCTATAAAGAAGAAAAGGTTATGTTTCGTGTAAGTTCAGTAGGAGGTCTATTGTATGTAATGAAATGATTAAGACCATATGTTTCACATGCTAATGATGTTGTCAGATACGTGACAGATTCAGGTGTTGCAGTGAAATGGGTGCTTCAACGTTTGAGAAGCACAAATGTCACCTATAATGGTTACACTAAGATGGTCTATGATAATTGTAATGTATATTTTATAGGTGTTTTGGATAGAAGGAGATCTATCACTAAATATGTTTCACAACACAGTTGTGGAAGACATGTTGGAGGTGGAGTGACCCCTCAATAAATCCAAACTCGTGCAAGTCACACAGGCGAGATCATGAAACCAATTTTATTAGAGAAGTTGAAGTGGTGCTTGGCTTCTCTTGGCTTGCAGAAAAGGTGATGAACAAAAGGAAGGAGCAAGATATCAAGTTAATTGTTGTCAAGGTGGAGATTGTTGGGATTTGGTGACAACGAATTCCTCCAAGGATGGATTTGAATCCTATTATTCTGCGTTGGTTGCAACTAAAAAAGACCAAGTTAGAATATGGATAGGAGTGCATTTAATAATCTGTTTCTTGTGTAAATGTATATAAATTCATGTAAGCCCATAGAGGCAGAGACGACAGAGTGAGAGGAATGAGAGAACTTGCAAGTCTGATGTAATCTCCATGATCTAAATAATAAGACAACCTATGCCTATGCTTGGTGGACGTAGCCCAACGCTCGGGTGAACCATGTGAAATCCCTGTGTTTCTTATCTACATGTTTATTAATGATCATATGTGAATTGTGTTTTCCGCATTTGTAATTCCAACAAATTGTTCTTCCAATGTTGTGAATCTGTCATTAGAGGGCCTCTCTATGCTCGCTTTTCAATTTAAGTTGAAATGTCGTTGGTCTTCTCGATTATTCATTTCATCAACAGTTGATGAGAAACAAACTAAGATTTGTACAGGCACCAAATCTTTCCTCGATTAGTGATTTTATCAAACAGTTGATATGACAATAACCCTGCTTCTGTAATCATGTCTACAAAGCCCTGCTACTACCTTTATAGAACCAAGCACACCCTGCTATATAAACCCGGTTCAAAACTGAAAAAGCCTTGATTGACAACCTCAAACCTCTTGCTAAATAGCGATAAATCAATCACTATTCAACGTAGAAAAAGAAGGTCGAACTTCCTTGTGCCTCGTATGTAGAAAGAAAGAAAGTATTTTTAACGTCCACGAGGCTAAAAATAGTCTATGGGACAGATTGTTTTTCCATCTGGCTTTTGTATTCGACCATTTTCCTGTGAAGTTTTACAATAACCGCTCCCAGCTTCTCGACAAACTCTTCACTGAATAAATGATCCCAAGAACGAGCTGCCAGAATACCTGCATAATTTTCCCTGCTGTCTTTTAAGGCTTCACATTCTAAAATGAAATGTTTTTTTGTTTCCACTTTTTCGGAAGAGCACAAAATACATACTCTTTCCTCCCACATTTCTTTTAACATTTTCCAGCACCATGTTTCACAACGGAGTTGATGAGAATTAGTCCTTAGTTGAGCAATAGGAATTTTAGATCTCCAAGAAATATTGGCCCCTATGTAAGTCTTTTGCTGATGGTTATGAGTGGGGTTAAACTCTTCAATGTAGTACTTCTTCTTCTCCCTAGCTCTTTCTCCCAAATACGTTTGTGGAACTTATCCATAACAAAAGTTTTTATCTCCTTACTGTTTGTAGGACACATACTCCATGTAGAAGATCCATTGAACTATGTTGAAGATCTGCCAAACTGTACAGGAATTGTAGAGGGTGAGAACCGTAGAAGGATCATTAGAGGACGTGAACCGTAGAAGGTTCAGTGGGAAGAAGCTCTAGCTATAGCAGCAATAGAACATAATAGACAACTTGGTAACCCAAATACGACAGTATTACGGAGCTCTCCTCTGTGTTTCAGTGCCATACATTGTGTGTTTCAGTGCCAAATATTACAATGTGGCTGCTGTTTTAATCTATCAAGCAGACAAATACAGTACCATTCGTATGTCAACAAACTAATCATTTGAAGGATGTATGCCCGAAAGCCAATATTGCACCGACGAGAAATGGGTAAATTACCGAACCCAAATGTCGGAATATGACTTAGCGCTCCTCCTCAACGACAACCGTTTTCTTCAATCCTGGTGCATCAACAATTATCTGAATCCCACCGTCTGTAGGAGAGGATGATCATCATACTTTGGTTTTGCACATTGGACCAAACCCCAGTATGTAGGTTATTCGGATAGATGGCAGATAGCCCTTCCGGAGGGTAGAAACAAATGCATGACTCAAACAACTTTGATCCAGAAAGGAACTCGGCCCTTATGTGGAATGGAGAACAAGTTTTCCAGTTAATTTCACAGAAGCCTTCATTAACGCTGCACCATTTGGTTGAGTGGAAAGATGCGAAAAGGAAAACATGGCTAAAAATGGAAATGGAGCATTTGACACTTTTGTAAACCTTCCATGTCCTTGAACCTAGTGGAAAGGTTGGAAATGGAATCAAAAAATGGTTGTATAAAGTAATAAGTTGGTTGATGGATACAAATGGTTGTCGAAAAGGTTTAGGGTTGAGGCGAATCTCAAAAGAGTCAAAAGAACCAGATCGAAAGAGAAACCATAGTTGTGTAGATTGAAAGTGTATCTGGAAGTGGTACCATGAGCTTAAAAAAGATGTTTTGTCTGGTCATCATTGCAGGGAGGCTTATCCATAGGTCCATGTTTGAAATACTTAGGATTTATGCAACCCAAATGCTCATTATGTGGACTCCAAAACACTTGCTTTGGTTCAATAAATATGCTCAGTCGACTTTTGATTCGGCATTCAAGCTCTATCATTCATTGCTCTTTGGTGAATAAGACTTCAACGACTTTTGATTCGGCATTCAAGCTCTATCATTCATTGCTCTTTGGTGAATAAGACTTCAACGATTGCTTGATTGCTTTGTTGGGAGTCTTTCCATTGGGAAATTGATTTCCACAAAGCATAGCATTGGATTAGAGTTGATATTTTGTATTACCTTTGGAAAATAAGAAATGATGTAATTTCATGAACACACAACATAATGCAAATTTTACTCAACAAGAAGGGCCTCTAATATGTGTACATATGCTTCTATAAATTCAAGTGCCAACTCATAAGGTGCACATAGAAGTAGATCACCTATGACAACTAATGGATTATTGGACTAGTGCACCATTTACCATGAATGGGGCTTCACCTAAAGGGAAATCTCCTATGCACTATAGTCAATATCAAGCCGTCAGTGACCATTGATACCAACATACAATAGGCCAAGATGTAAGAGAGCATCAAGAGAGGTGAAGGGGTTGGCCTCCAGTAAGAAACTCAAAGGTCACATGGTTTGATAAGTTTCTTGTTGTTCCTTTGGCTATGTTTTAACTAAAGTAACATGAAGAACCCAAGTAGGGCAATGAAAAATGGAACCCATCATGGTTGATCTTAAGCCTCTAGCTAAATGATGGGGACCTCCTCCCAAGGACAAAGACCCTCCCCCTAATGCAATTTTAATTTTTGTAGGCTCTAGTCTATTAGCTCACTCTAGCTAATTCGCTTGATTTTTACATGCTTATTTCTTTTTTCTTTGGGCATCATTGGCAGTTTAATTTTGAATTTGAGTGGCCATGCGTTGTCGTTTTTTATTAGTTAGAGTTTCTGTCTCTCAACTGTAGCTTGCGGTCGTTGTTATACAATTTTTTTTTATAAAATATACCTTGTGTGTGTCTGTGTCATGAGGTCCCCAATTCTAGTCCAAGATTCAAGTTCGGCTAGGTCCCTCTAGGTTACCAACCACTATTGCGACCACTAGTTGAGCAGCCCTCCATCTGGATAAGAGGGGGATCATGCAAGGTTTTCCTTTAGAAAAATAAATAAAAAGCTAAAAAAGTTAAATATATATATATATATATATAGAGAGAGAGAGAGAGAGAGAGAGAGAGAGAGAGATAATGGTGAGCTCGATAAATTAAACCATCCACACAAGTCATGCTATTGATGAGGAGAATGTAGGTCACAAGTTTAAATCCAATCAAGTCCCACAAGGTTACTAGTATATATATATATATATATATATATAATGAAAACCTTGTGGGGAAACCTAAGGGAGGCTTCCTCACTTTTGTAGCATGTTGGCATAAAATAGTGCAACTAATCCACATGGTTTCAAAATGGACACTTGTTGGCATGAAACTAGCCAAATGTCCAACAACATTGGTTACAATCAATTGAATAACTACACGGAAACCTCCTTAACCTTTCCTAAAATTTGTGGATGGATGATAAATCAACCACCAATCACATAGGTCATTAATAACTCCAAAAGACCTATTGAAAATGGATTCCAAAACCTCTATAAACTTTGAAAAAAACATCTTACCAATCAAATTAAATCTCATATATATATATATATATATATATATATATATATATGCCAAATTTTGAATGAACATAAAAGTAATATTGAAAATAATTATTATAATAATTAATGTAAAGTCAAAAACGTTTGGAAGTTCAAAAACAAGCATAAATGAATCGTTGTATTTTCATGGACACGTCAAGGCTCATAACATATTTAGAATGAATGTATAATATAACCAATAAAGTTTGTAAGGGATCGACATGACAATGATATCTTGTCTAATGATAAGGGTTCATTGTTTGAAAGATTTGATATATATACGCAACTCAATGAGATGCCAATTGCAAAATAAGTCACAACGTGGAGGGAGTCTTAACATATGATGAAACAACACCAATCACAACGTGGAGGGAGTCTTAATATATGCTTGTTAAGGGAAGATTTAATGCATAAATAACTCACTGGGCTAATTGCAAAATACATCACAATGCAAAAACAACTACACCAATCATATACATGTTGGACCTTGGGATAACATGGTGGACAACGTTTGGCTTCACCAAATCTAAATCTAATTGTATAGAGAAAATGACTTGGGTTTTGGATGGAGATTCAAGGAAATGTTTTTGTCATTATTTGAAGGTAATAAGAAGTAGTAAATGAAGGTATGGTTTGTATGTTTATTTTTTCACAATCTTAATATTTTTATCTTATTTTTAATTTTTTCACATTCCGATTTAATCTCAGATTTTATTTTTCCACATTTCTACTTTACAAAAGGTCACGATTTGTGTTATTATGGACCATCTTCGAGATTTATTTTTTTCCAATTTTTTTTTTAAAAAGATCACGATTATGATTAACCTTGCTTGAGGTGTTGAGAATCTCTTTTGCCCTCTTGCATGGATTGGATTAGTATGTTAAGACTGTTTTTTTTTTTTTCTTTTTCCACATTTTAATTTAAGAAGACCACAGTTATGCTTAACCTTGCTCGAGGTGTCGAGAATATATTTTTCTCTTTTGCATTGATTAGTATGTTAATATTGATATTTTTTTGTTGCATAATGTATCTTTATGTATAATTCATTGTCAATACCGAACTCACTCAGTAGTTAACAAAAGTTGTGGTGAATGGGTTGCAAATTCAAAACTCATATCTACATCTACATCGATTTGGCACATGTTTCAAAAGCTTGTTTTGGTTTGGATGGTCATATAAACAGTATTAAAAAATTTGATGGCATATGAGAACTCAATCATGTACAACTACAACCTCCATCTTCCTCATTTCTGAAAATAAATGCACAATACATCTTTTTGGAAATAAATACAGTGCGGGGGCAGATTAGTTGAAACAAATAGAACCATCCTCTTCATTGATGAATCGGATTTTGACCTGCCCTTGAGTTAAGCATGAAATGGTCCCACCTCCTCATCCAAGGATTCACTACATATAACTGTTGGGCGCAGGCCTATTTTGAGAAGGAAGGATATTATGGGCATAGGCCTATTGTTGGAGAAAAGATCTATTTTGGGAAAGACTTAATTTTGGAGCGCGTGCAACAAATGGAAAGAAAGCAACATGCACAAAAAGAAGGAAAAAGAGCATGCAAGAGGAAAAGCAACATGGTGCACAGGCAGGAAAGCCTAACCATGATAGGGTTATGATTTTTTATAAGGATTGTAAGGGCTATAATCTTGTAAAATAGTATAAATAAGAACCTAGGAGGTCTAGGTCGGGGGTTGTTGGTTGTTGATAGTTGCTTTTAGGTTGGTTGGTGAGTTGATGACAATTATTATGATTGTTGAGACACTGTCGATTGTATAAGGTTGTAGAAGAGTCGAATAAGCTAGATTCAGAGGGTTAGGTCACAGGTTGAGGAGCCTAGTTTGATCTAGTCCACCTCATGGAGGTTCCTTAACCTCATCATGATTGAATGATTGAAGATGTATTACGCGCAGCGCGAGATTTTGCAGCAGATTAAATAAAAGAGCAGAGAAGCCAAATCTTTGTGGGTGTAGCCCAGAAAGGGGTGAACCACGGTAAAACTTGTGTTATGTGTGATGTTTCTTGAATGTTTACTTTATGTCAATGATTATCTTATGAATGAATGATTAAATAGATGTATTACCATGCATGCATAAGGCTAAAGATGAATGAATCTTAGAAATACTTGGATCAATAACAATTTTAATGCATAAAGAAAGATAGAATACACTCCCATATCCCCACTCATTCCTAGACTGCAAACACCTAGGTATTGCAATCACCCATAGAGCTATCTCGGGTGAGACTATGTTGTGCACCCTGTGCGCAGCGTTTCCTTCTAGTTTACCAGGAGGGCTGATAGTTTTAGAAGGTTTTGTTGGAAACCTATTAAGATCCGAACCTGGATCAACCCAAGAAGAAGCAAGAATTCAGAAATCTAACCAACAATAACTTGTCAGTGCATCTAAAAAATCACTTTCCACATGTTTCATTATAATTTCTTTAATGTAAATGAGAAATCCTTCACCTAATTCTCTGTCCATATTTGAGGCGTATTGGGTACTTGTGAGGACACCCCATCATCTTTATCATCATTTGGGCATGTGATAAAGGCTCATAGCTAACAAATATTGATATGTGTAATACAAAGAGAAAATGTTAAGCTACCCTTGGGAAATCTTGGAGATGCAAGTAGCTTCATCAATGCGAATACCTCCATGATTGGATATTTGTGAGTAGTAAAGGATTGTGTGTGGTTGGGACATGCAGTTTTAGGACCTTTGTCTCGTTAACGGTGCCAAAAATATTCTACCAAACCCCTTCCCAGTATCAACAATCTCAACTATGTATCTGTGTTGTGCCTTAGAGATATTTTCTGGCTCAAAAAACCACATAGACACAGTTATCAATTCCTTCCCTTTCCATTTCGTCTTAATAATACAGCTGAATTCGACAGTGTGGTTAAACACAATCACTCCATCTAGATAGATTTCCCTTCATCTATCTCAATTGTCTAGGGAAACCGGTACTACTCAACTTGGTTCACCCATAGCTAGGGTTACAACTTCTCCTCCCTATGTAACGATATGGCTTACCCATGTGCATGTCTCTGTGTTGTCTAAATGAGAAAGCCAAGGGTGCAGTAACATTGTCCAAACCGAGTCCTAAAGTAAATTCCATGGTAACCAAACAATGGCTCTCAAAATATGGCAATAGCCTCAGCGTTGGTCACATGCATATATTCCAACATAAATCTCATGCCATCAACAAATCCCACCATAGCAATGTCGGAGAAGAACACCTATAGAAGGATAAAAACAATGAATGTGAGTTGGTTTCTAACCCAAGGCCAAGAGTCGAAAACTAATGGTCATCAGTTGTATAAAGAAAATTAATACGACAGAATTAACAATAAGGATTTTGAAACTTTATGAGTTGCAAGTTTTTCACCAAGTATACAACAATTGTTTTCACTGTTTTGGTTCAAATCTGGGTGGGGAATTATAGCCTTCATCTTCTATCTGGGTTTTTTGGGATTCAAAATTGAATACTTCCCTAAATAAGCATGTGCATTTCAGTAGTTTTTGAAATGCAAACTTACAGATAGTTCATTCATAGATGTGTGTCACGGGCCTACATGGAATCAAAAAGAATGTTTTACATGTGCCTCAGATGGCATCTTTCTTGGGAAGAAGATAGATAGGTTCTTTGCCTAGACTCAAAGCATCTAGAATAGATTCAATATTCATTAATTTTTGGTTAGTTGTTAATTGCATCATTGCAATGCAGTGGATTTGTTTTAGTTTGTTTACTGAGCCACATGTTGATGTTTCTATAGTGCGGAGACAAAGGAGAATTGTAGCTCATTTCTTATCTCATATAAACAATTTTTCTATAAAATCTCACATGAAATCTCATAGATTAACTCTCACATAGTATGATTGCAGAACTGCATAAAGGTACTGACATGGCCTTATCTTCCCAAAAAAATTGAAAACTGAGAACTACAGCCTAGACGAATGGGTGGGGCAAAGGAAAAGCAAGTGGTAAGAAAGATACAGGCACTTTGTTTAGGTTTAAAATAGGTAAATTTTTCAGAATATGAATCTCAACTCATTAAAGATTTTGCCTCACCTCTTTTGTTTTGTATTACTAGCATGAAAGATATTGATTGTGGTAATCCCCTCCTCCCTTATAAGTATACCCCAGTAAGCATTCAATATTCCCAGTAAAATAGCCATTTGGTTTTCTAGTTCTGCCATATTTCCTTCTTCTTCTGCATTTTATTAGTTACAGACAATCTAAAGCATAATATTGAAATCCATAATATTGAATTGGTTAATATTGAACTCCATAATTTTGAACTGATTATTGCAGAATTTTTGTACATGTTATACATTCAAGCTATCTACATATGTAAGTCAATTCATTGAACCATTGGAGATTTTTTTTACCTATTATACACACTATGTTGTGTGGATATTATTATTGTTTCTTTCATTGCAGTGTTTTTGCCACAATTCTAGATCCTAATGAGCCATTGGGTAATGCTTTCCCCTACAAAGTTGTGTGAGATATTTTGAGTGGTTGAAGAATAACCCATGCATAGCAAAGCCAACTACAAGTTTTTCAATGCCAGTTACAATCTTTGTGATGTCAGTTGTGATGCATCCAGTTGTATCATAGTGAAGGTTATATCCTGGCATGTACAGAGAATTGTGTGTGAGTTGCCATATGAAGTATGTATTAGTCACACTTATTAAATATATCATTGTAGGGTATTAAATATGTCAGTAGTAGTAAATGTATAAGAGGTGGGTGTCAATTTTGTAAATATTTTATTTTTAAATGATTTTATAAATCTGAAAAATACTAAAATATATTCAAACACACCAAGGGAAATTATGTCTTATCACAATGCCTTGGCCCATAAAAAATTTAAAATTGAGAAATTTGAAAATTTGAAAAATAGATTTTATTTTAAAAAATTAAATTAATAATATATTTTATGGGAATTATTGTGAAAATGGATTAAGTAATTGCATAGTTTTGTATTGAACCGATTACTATATTACATGCTTTGGAAGGTACTAACAAATCTCTTGTTTTTCATGAAGCAAACAAAGCACGTACTAATAAATCTCTAGTTTTTCATGAAGCAATGTTTTATTGGCATCGCATTACAATTGTTCTTTTCAAATTGATCCATCATGAGTGGAATACAATCATTGTATTTTGTAAAAGTGGATATAGTTCTCCCAGGAAATCATGTGTTACATCATATCACCTCTTAAATGTACTTTTGCACGTCTTGTAACATCTTAAGCCGATGGAACTAAGTTTGTAAAGGATGTAAATTTTTTTAACTCCAAGTTGGCTAAAATTCGTGGAGTTATATGTCGTGAAAGTCTTGTTTATTTTTAAATTTGAAAGTATGGTTTATCTTTAAATTTGAGTTAAATTGTTTTATTTCTTTTTTTAATTTTGATTTTGAACATGGTATTAAAAGTAAATTCTAGATTTTTCAAGGCAGGTTATTTTATTTATTTTTTCATTTTGAAGATGGTATTCAAAGTAAATTTTATTTTTTTCAAGGCACAAGATTATTGACGATTTAAAACATTTCGCGTGCAAAGTGTTGATAAAGCCTATTATTATATAAGACTAAATAATGCTAGTAGGTGGGACCCCTTGAACTTTTGAAGATCAGATCTGTTCATTTTCAATATTATGATGATGTGCTACAAAGGTTTACATGGTTGATGAGAATATGGTTGTCATTGATATGAGTTAAGCTTTGAGATGGTGTTCCTTCATGATACTACAACCTGCTATTCATATATGGTATTTGTTCTTCTCACACCTACACAACAAACATGTTAGTAAAATTACATGAAGGGCAGTTTTGAAGAAGGAAAAGTATTACAATGAGTGCAAAGGGACCTAGTTCTGCAATACTGCATGCATAAAATATTTGTTGAATATTGTTAAACCCTAGCTTACAAGGAAATGTCTATGAAATTGTGTTAAATTACATTTTTATATGCATATGGTGGAAATTTTAGTGGCACATTTGGCAAGGTGATAATGCAATGGTTATGCATTGGTTAATGGAATCGGTAACTGATATACATATGTTATGAACGTCGGTGGCTCATGGAAGTAATGCCTTTGTGATTTTATATAGTCCATATGTATGGTGATTATGTTATGCTTCGGGTTGATGTTGATCACGCTATTAGTGATGATTCCATACATGATCTCTTAGGTTGTATAGTGGTCGAGCGATTTATTTGAGTTATATTGGGAATATGAATATGGGTGGTGCATTTGGCAAAGTAATAATGTGAATGGTTGAATTGTTATATGGAACTTGGATTATGCTATGGTTTAAATATGTTGATATTCTCGATGCATGGGTTGATTAATGGTGTTAATGGGAGGCTCGTTGGCATGTATTGTTGAGTAAATGAGATGTGGGTGGAGGCCACGTGCATTTACTGCACATCACCTTTACACTTCCCGTTGGCCGCCACCCTAGTCGAACTATTGTTTGATATTGTTGTTGTGTTCACACTCCAGATTTTTTGCAGGGTTAAACCGCTTGACCACCTCTTGTCTTAAGGATTTTGATTAACAGGTATGTCTCTTTTGGACACTCTTGACTTCAATCTGGTTATGAAATGATTTTGGCTCAGTTGTGTGGGGCTTTGTTTGTCTTGAGTGCCACAACTGTGTGGAATTTTGGTTTTGAATGGAAAATGGATGGTTCTGTCGTGAAAGTTTTAAGTTCATCAGCCTTCCTGGGTGATAGTTCTGTGTTACAACTGCGTTTTGGTTGAAGGGTTTTGTTTAAATCATGGTTGGATGGTTGCCTTCACGATTCTGGGGTTTATGTTAGAGCCATGTTTTCTTGTTTCGACCCTGTTAAGGAACTGTCTCTCGTTCACAAGCGAATCATAGTCCTCCTTGCACGCACACCTTTGGCCTCAAAGTTTCACTACAGTTAGTTATGTTCCTCCTGTGAAGGCTACCGTGCAAACCCCTAACCCTCCAGACTGGAGTTGGATAGGGAGACGGTCAAGTCTGCCAAGTTGTTTCTAGTTATTGTGGTCTATTACTTTGAATATGGGCTCACCCGTTGGCCATATAGCAATCGTGCTGGTATGGCTTTTTGTCACTTCCTCTGTGATAATAGTGTGAACCTTACATTGTCAAGTTCACAGTCACCCACCTGATGTCAAAGAACTCAGTTTGTTTTAATGGAAGGGCCTCTGCCCATTTCGATTGGATGCATGGGTATACCTAGCTACCACGGCGTGTTCGGTTGATTGATTTGTTGCCATAGTGGTGAAGTGTTGGTTGATGTACAGTCACTAGTTTTTCACTTATGGTGATTTGGTTGATGGATGACATTGGTCATGAATGCTTAGGGTTGCTCACACAGGTCGTGTTTTGTGTATGGTGTTTTGCAAATGAAACATGGGGCATGTTAACTATGGTTTCCCTGGGGTCGAATGATAATCGAAATGGATAACTATAGAAGGCATATCCATGGCATCCTTGTGTTGTTGGTTGAATAGGCCTAAGTGTGCACGGCTTGATTGAATCACAGTGTGACTTAAATGAACCAACAACTTATTAATGCGCACAGCCTCAACATGATATGTTGAGTTATTATCATGATTGTGTGTTTGTTGTGATAAGTGGAAATTGTGGAGGTTGGTTAGTTGTGCTCTCTTTGTAGTATGGATAGTTTGTTTTTATACTCAGTGATACCCTCAGAGTTTTAAGCATGTTATTTATTGCAATTGACCATTGTTGATGACAGTCGTGTTGGATATTTGGCTCGGCTTTTAAGTCACATTAAGTTGTTTTGTTTTATAGTGGTATGGTTACATTACCTTGGAAATTTACTCATGCATAGCCTGTGTCTAAATGGTGGTTTTTGGTTGTATAGTCAATTGTCATTTCAGGTGTGGCATGTGAGGTTTTGTTTATTTTGGTCTTTTTACTACATTTATATATGGGAACGAATATCATTACAGATCTTGATTGGCTCTATTGCAGAAATAGTGACTTCATTATTATTTTGGAAACATGACTTTTAAATATAGATGTGGATTGAAGAAACATATGACCGTGGTGGATGTTAATGATTACAGATTACGAATGAGTGCTATTGTTGACTGTTATAAAATGCAGAATGTGTGAATAAAGGGAACAAAACCTCTTACAAATTGTGTGAAATACTTATTGTTATGTAATGGAACTGTGTTGGATATTAATGGATAGTGAACTAGTCAAATACACAGGAATTATTACTGAGTCATTTGATTGTTGGTTGATGCATATATTCTTACTACAGAATGTTTTATGGATCGCTTGATTAATTTCATGAGCAGTAATTGTTATCCTTCCCTCTCATTATCTCACTTTCCGCTAATTACAAACCCTTCACATATCCCAGATTCATTGTTTCACTCCTTGTTCTGATATTGATTACAACCAAGAGAATTTATGTGTTAAGTGGATGAAGTGGTAATATCTTGGGTAGATTGCAGTGAGGTTTTATTTGGTTGATTATAGTTGATTGTTGTTATCATTGAGCTGTGACCATTTTTTTTCTCCCCTTTCATTATATCATATTTT
>ML788090.1:197878-220062 GCA_009831015.1 Picea engelmannii
GATATGGATATGTCATGCTAAAGTTGGTATAGTTCCATTAATTCAATAGCAGATAAAATGTAAGGACCATGTTGTTTTAATAGAATGTTAGGGTAATATAGAAGGTGAGGAAAGGTTATGTTATGAAAATTTTACATGGAATAGGTGTTGTCGTTTTATGGGTAATGTACAAGATATAAGTTGATTGTTATGAAACTGCAATGTCATTGTAATGTAAGGTCATGGTAATCATTATTTCTGAAATAGTAAGAGTAATGTTTTTCCCTTATAATGTAGAGGGTAAAGTTAGTGTTAGAAATCATATAAAAGTAATGTCACTATTATTCTATCTGAAATGTTGTGTTAATGAAAGATAAATTTGATGGAATGTCATGAATCGCAAGGTAATGAAATGGTAAGTGAAGTGCTAATGTAATGTACTGGGATGTATTGAAATGAAATGGAGTGTAAATGTAAGGTAATGCATTGTAATGTCCTTGAACTAAGTAAAATGAGATTTTATGACTTAATAAATGGGGGATTGAGATTAATTGGATTTACCTTATGCTAAGGTACTCGTTGGTTAATGAAGTTTAAAAGGAGTAATTGGTCTGTAATCAATAACAGTTGATTCGTATACATTACCTTGTATTCATTGGTTGGTCGTTATCTGAGTCCCTTTTTCCCTGCGCCTTCCGTAGAGGACGTGGTTGCTCCTTTACTTATTGTTGTGCTTGACTGTGGAAATTTCTTTGGGTGGTATGCTTGCGTTGGGCGGGATGTAGACACCCCCCTGGTAGCCTTAGGAGACATGTCTGTGTGTGTGATTTCTCTGTGTAAAGAATCCAGTGCCGTATCAAGAGTCTTGGGCCCTTTAAAGGCAGGGTTTCCACTCTTACGACACACCTGACAGAGATTACTAGTTTCTGCCTAAGCAGTCGGCCAGGAGCCTGTCTAATCTTCTTTCGAGAAGACATAAGACTAAAAGCCCTGCTTTTCTGTCTAGAAATAGTAAACTCTACTGTTGGATTCTTCCATCTGTGACTGTACTGCACTTAACACCTGGTGTCGTTTTCTACTTACAGCTGCTAGTTGTACGCCTTATGTCTAGGGGCGATTATTGCTTGTTGTCACTGTGATATGTCGGGGTCGTCTTTTTGTGTTCGTCTTGCTTGCGTCTTGTTCTAGGTCGGGTTACCAGTTTCTGCCTGAGCAGTCGGCTAGGAGCCTGTCTAATCTTCTTTCAAGAAGACATAAGACTAAACACCCTGCTTTCCTGTGTAGAAATAGTAACCCTAACACCATGGATTCTTCCCTCTGTTTTCTTACTGTGCACCCCAGTATGTCTTAATGTTTGTGTTGTGCGCCTTATGCCTATGGTCGTATATTGTTGCAGTTACTCGTTGTGTGCCTTCATTCTTCTTGTGCTAAACATCGTGGTTGCGTCTTGTTGGTTGTCGAGTGGCGACGTAGAGTCAAGTGTGTTTGTTACTTCTACACGTGTGCACACACCTTAAAAAAAAAAAAATTGCACCTGTTCTCAGAGTTGTTGTCGTAACGAAGGAGGTCGTTACATTCTGGTTTATTTGATACAAGTATCACCCTAAAAGGGCCTATATACACAACCTTCGATGAGTTGGTCAGTCTCCATGCTTATCTTGACAATTTAATTGTATTTGACAAAAGGATAATAGTTACATCAGAATTTCAAGAGTTGGTTCATTTCCAGATTACTTTTGTCTTGGACACTAACTCGGAAATTTCAAAGGAACTACAGAGACAATGGTTTCCCCACACCACTAATAGTCATTGCTTGAAGTATTGTGAGGGACCAATGTGAAAGGTCTTTTTGCCGATTGTATTCTTTTGTATACTAGTAGTTTAGCTCTGCTTTCAATTTTTGGGCTTCTTTTTTTCTGCTTTACATATTTTTGCTTTCTGAGTTGAATTTTTGCTACGTTTTATTTCTGTCTTTTATTGCTATTGTTTTAATTTCTGCATTCTAACTTCTATTGAATTTTTTGTCTTTATCATATTTCAAGTGTTTGGTCAAGTTAGAAGGTTGGATCAATGCTGCCACAGCGACACCTTCGCAAAAGCATTGTTAGTCAATAAGAATCGAGTTTACACAGTTGTTATGATCTCTCCTCTAAAGGGACTTTGAATTTGTTACATATTTCCGTTGTTATCTTACGAGGAATTGGTTGTTTCCTGCTTCTTCTTGCCATTTCTTCATCCATTGAGATCTTAAGAGAAAATCTATAAGTTTTCCTCTTTCAAGTTGAGAGTATTTTACAATCAAATGATTATGCATACAGTGGTAAAACCCCTCATACTTAACACTTTTCATGAGTTATTCCTAAATTCTCGTTCATCTTTCCATTAAATCCGCTCACTTCCCCCTGATGCATAATCATTCAAGTTGTGTATTATTGAGGTTACTATCCTTGTTCTGTGAAACCATGAGTTCTAAGTTCTAACCTGCTAAAAAAAAAAATCCATGTGGAGTCGTCAGTTTGTTGACGATTTAAACATCAACGTAATTTCGCTCGCAAAGTGTTGCTAAAGCCTATTATTATATAAGACTAAATAATGCTAGTAGGTGGGACCCCTTGAAATTTTGAAGATCAGATCTGTTCATTTTCAATGTTATGATGATGTGCTACAAAGGTTTACATGGTTGATGAGAATATGATTGTCATTGATATGAGTTAAGATTTGAGATGTTGTTCCTTCATGATACTACAACCTGTTATTCATATATGGTATTTTTTCTTCTCGCACATGCACAAAAAATATGTTAGTAAAATTACATGAAGGGAATTTTTGAAGAAGGCAAAGTATTACAACGAGTGCAAAGGGACCTAGTTCTGCAATACTACATGCATAAAATATTTGTTGATTATTGTTAAACACTAGTTAACAAGGAAATGGCTATGAAATTGTGTTAAATTACATTTTTATATGCATATGATGGAAATTTTGGTGGTGCATTTGGCAAGGTGATAATGTAATGGTTATGCATTGGTTAATGCAATCGGTAGTTGATATACATATGTTATGAACATCGGTGGCTCATGGAAGTAATGGCTTTGCAATTTTATATAGTCCATATGTATGGTTATTATGTTATGCTTCAGGTTAATGTTGATCACGCTATTAGTGATGATTCTATACATGATCTCTTAGGTTGTATAGTGGTCGAGTGATTTATTTGATTTATATTGGGAATATGAATATGGGTGGCGCATTTGGCAAAGTAATAATGTGAATGGTTGAATTGTTATATGGAACTTGGATTCTGCTATGGTTTAAATATGTTGATATTCTCGATGCATGGGTTGATTAATGGTGTTAATGGGGGGCTCATTGGCATGTACTACTGAGTAAATGAGATGTGGGTGGAGGCGACCTTCATTTACTGCACGTCACCTTTACCCTTCCCATTGGCCTCCAACCTATTCGTACTATTGTTTGATCTTGTTGTTGTATTCACGCTCTGGATTTTTTGCAGGGTGAAACTGCTCGGCCACCTCTCGTCTTAAGGATTTTAATTAACAGGTATGTCTCTCTTGGCCATTCTTGACTTCACTCTAGTTATGAAATGATTTTGGCTCAGTTGTGTGGGTTTTTGTTTGTCCTGAGTGCTGCAATTGAGTGGAATTTTGTTTTTGAATGGAAAATGGTTGGTCCTGACGTGATAGTTTTAAGTTCATCAGCCTTCCTGGGTGATAGTTCTTTGTTACCACTGCATTTGGGTTGAAGGGTTTTGTTTAAATCATGGTTGGATGGTTGCCTTCACGATTCTGGGGTTTAACTAGAGCCATGTTTTCATGTTTCGGCCCTGTCAAGGAACTGTCTCCCATTCACAAGAGAATCATAGTCCTCCTTGCGTGTACACTTTTGGCCTCAAAGTTTCACTGCAGTTAGTTATGTTCCTCCTGTGAAGGCTACCGTGAAAACCCCTAACCCTCTAGACTGGAGTTTCATAGGGAGACTGTCGATTCTACCAAGTTGTTTATGGTTATTTGGGTCTATTACTTTGAATACGGGCTCACCCGTTGGTCGTATAATAGTCGTGTTGGTATGGATTTTCATCACTGCCTCTATGATAATAGCATGAACCTTACATTTCCAAGTTCACAGTCACTCACCTGATGTCAAAGAACTCAGTTGTTTTTAATGGAAGGGCCTATGCCCATTTCGATTGGATGCATGGATATGCACAACTACCACAACTTGTTCAATTGATTGATTTTTTGCCATAGTGACGAATTGTTGGTTTATGTACAGTCACTAGTTTTGCACTTATGGTGATTTGGTTGATGGATGACATTGGTCACGAATGCTTAGGGTTGCTCACACAGGTCACGTTCTGTGTATGGTGTTTTTCAAATGAAACATAGGGCATGTTAACTATGGTTTTCTTGGGGTCGAATGATAATCAAACTGGATAACTATAGAAGGCATAGCCATGATATCCTTGTGTTGTTGGTTGAATAGGCCTGAGTGTGTACGGCTTGATTGAATCATGATGTGACTTAAATGAACCAACCACTTATTAATGCGCATACCCTCAACACGATATGTTGATTTATTATCATGACTGTGTGTTTGTTGTGATAAGTGGAAATTGTGGAGGATGGTTAGTTGCACTCTGTGTGTAGTATGGATAGTTTGTTTTTATACTCAGTGATACCCTCAGATTTTTAAGCGTGTTATTTATTGCAATTGACCACTGTTGATGACAGTCCCTTTGGACATTTGGCTCAGCTTTTAAGTCACATTGAGTTGTTTTTTTTACAGTGGTATGGTTACATTGCCTTGGAAATTTACTCTTGCATAGCCTGTGTCTAAATGGTGGCTATTGGCTGTATAGTCAATTGTCATTTTAGGCATGGCATGTGAGGTTTTGCTTATTTTGGTATTTTTACTGCATTTATATATGGGAACGAATATCATTACAGATCTTGATTGGCTCTATTGCAGAAATAGTGACTTCATTATTATTTTGGAAACATGACTTTTAAATATAGATGTGGATTGAAGAAACGTATGACAATGGTGGACGTTAATGATTATAGATTAGGAATGAGTGTTATTGTTGATTATTATAAAATGCAGAATGTGCGAATAAAGGGAACAAAACCTCTTACAAATTGTGTGAAATACTTATTGTTCTGTAATGGAATTGTGTTGGATATTAATGGATAGTGAACTAGTCAAATACACAAGAATTATTACCGAGTCATTTGATTGTTGGTTGATGCATATATTCTTACTGCAGAATGTTTTATGGATCGCTTGATTAATTTCATGAGTAGTAATTGTTATCCTTCCCTCTCATTATCTCACTTTCCACTAATTACAAACCCTTCACATATCCCAGATTCATTGTTTCACTCCCTGTTCTAATATTGATTACAGCCAAGAGAATTTATGTGTTAAGTGGATGAAGTGGTAATATCTTGGGTAGATTGCAGTGAGGTTTTATTTGGTTGATTTACAGTTGATTTTTGTTATCATTGAGTAGTGACCATTTTTTTTTTCTCTCCTTTCATTATATCATATTTTTGCTCAATACAAACCCCTCGCATTTCCCAGAACACTATTTCACCCCCCTGCTCGTTGATTAAAATTAGAACAATTTGTATTCATTGGATTGCATGAGTCTGATACATTCTGAGCCAAATCTATTTCATATTTTTAAGATTTGTCATGCATGGCTATTTAAAAGACTATTTGCTAATCGAATACACATGAAGGATGAGTTTTTTCAATCGGGGAAGCCATGGCCAAGGAAACAGAGGTAGAGGTAACTAGAACCAAGGCCCAAGAAGGCCCAAGTTCTCTATACATTTTGATGTTGATTTAGAAGAGCTTGGACAATTTTTTCATGATGGGTTCTTTAATTGGATTGGGCATGGAATAGTCCAACCTAGGCCTGAAAGGCCTCCTTTCCAAGCCCCTCAAGGCCCCAGTATCCTTGTGCCTCCTCATGTCTCTTTACACCCTGAATTCCTTGAAAATGATGGGTGGAAAGAGATTGTTCACCCAACAGTCTCCCAACAACGTGGCTGGCCCAACTTGACTTTGCCTACTCCTCCACCTTTGAACGCCATTGTCCAATATTCCCCTAACCACTTGCCAGTGCAATCCTCACATGCCAGCAAGATATTGAAGATTGAATCCCACCATGAATTTGATAAAGGAAAAGCTATTGATGCCCCTTCCTCACCCTTCGATGACTGCGACAAATCCGTGTCTTCACAGATGCATTTGAGGGATGATTGTTCCCATGTGATCAATGAGATAAAGCCTAAAGGATCTACCCAACCCAAGGTTAATTCGATCAAATCAAGAGGTGACAGCAGTAACCAAGGAAGGGTTGCATCACAGACTGGAAAATATGGCTTTTGAATTTTATGTTATCTATTGTTTTATGACAGTTGACTTCATGGATTTTGGACAACATGTTTTATTTTGGATATATGAATATTATTTTGAAATGTTTTCAAATTTTATGAGCTAAAATTGTCAAAAGTAAATGAGGGAAGGCACAAGGTGTTGTGTTTTCTTAACAAATGGATTATGTTATAGTTGTTATTATTGTTATGAACTAAAGGGAGTCACAAGGGGTCCCACCTACTAGTTATTATTTATTTATGACCCTATTATTATTATGACTTCCCCCCCCCTAATTAAAGTTAGTTGAGTCTTTAGTTAGCTTAATTAATGAATTGGTTCAACTACTCCAAACGATTTTGATTTTTTAAAAGCAAAATAAAGGGGAGGAACAAAGGAGGGATAGAAGCAAAAGTACGCTAAGGTTTTCTCTTTGAGTTTATGTTGACACAATTTAGTTTTCATCCATTCATATATTCATCAAAGCCTAATCTTCTTTTATGATAACAGGGTATTATTGTAGACAACAATTTTCAGGGTTGAATCAAATCATTCAGGCACTTGTTCTTCAGAGGTGTTGATCTATCTTTGATAGTCTGTGTAGACTTGTCTGTTTGTGAATTAGTTTTCATGACTGACAAAGGCTATCGTGCAGAGACGAGTGGGCAACAATTTGTGGCAAGTTGATCCATCTTTTAGATTTCAGTTTTGGTTTTCTGTCATAGGTCCTTTTGTATGTTCCATCGGGGATGTCTAAGTTTGACTTTGGTCCAATATTTTTGTATGAGATTTTGTAAAGAAAATGAATCTTTGGTGAATTGGAATGAAATAAAGGATTGCTTTATGTCTCAGTTGTCTTGATTATCATCTTGGTGTATTTACGTTTGTTCTTATATTTATTTCAGCAACTGATATATTCAGAAAATACATAAAAAGTGAATTTCCAGCAAGCTTTTTGTTGATAAAAGACTAGACTAAGCACTCGTAATTAATACTTGTGAGTTAGGATATTACTTTTGTTGACTATAAACATAGGGTGATATACTTTAGCCAAGTAAAGTCTGAAAATTCTTGAGTAAGATCAATTCATATATTTTCCTCAATAAAGACCAAGTTAAAACTCATGAATAGATTATATATAGCTCATCAAGAATTGACTCACTAAGAGAAAACATGTCACAAAGTAATATTTGAACCCGAATGAGAAGGGTAAAAACATTTTTTCACAACCACTCAAGCTACACTCAATTGTCCACACACACACACACATATGTAATCCTCTACTTCTTCATATATTCATGGGGGGGATTTTAAAAATCCATGCTTATCTTAAAATGTAAAAAGATTGGCAAAGATTACAAATTCTTAAAATGTCAACTATAAAAAGTTGTGTGTGTGTGTCTACAACTTTAATAATACATATTAATAGGGAAAATTTTAAAGATCCATACTTATCATAAAATGTAAAAACTTTGGCAAAAATTACTAATTCTTAAAATGCCAACTATGAAAAGTTTGACGATATTTTTGTACAAATAATCATTTTTTAAGGATTTTATATAGTTTCTAAAAAAATGCAATTTTTTTTGTAAAATAATTTTATCCTGTAGAATTTGGGCAAACCATTCTTGGAAAATAATGGAATTGGCAAATCCTTTTTTGAAAATATGGAAAATTAGTCCAATGGCAAAATTTAACCCCTAAAATTTTCCTTGTTCAACATGGTGTAAGTATTTAAATCACTTCTTGTTGTATATTAGTGCATCATCGAGATCAATATTAACTCAAATTTCATTTACTTGTGGTATTCCAATTGGAGCTTGTTGGGATAGTGAAAATGGGGTATTGTGGGTGCCTCCACCAAGCTTCAAGTTTCCCCAATGATATGGTTTCCTCTTTTGGGCCACTTTCATTTGTGCTTGTGATTGTGATTGTGGTTGTGGTTGAGGTCAGGTGCAAGACCTAGGAAACTTTGGTGGAATAAATACACCCCATTTGTCATGACTTCTTATATTAAGGATTATTATTTGAGTGTCATTAATCCTACTAAATTCACTATAAAACTCTGATATTAGGGAAGGGCATACCTTCTACTTGGTGATCAAAAGTCACTAGAAAAATCATAATTAAAAAATCTAGGTATGGTCTAAAGACTCATTTTATCAATCTCTAGTTCATTTTATTAATCCATACATGCATATAAAATGTCCCAATGAACCTCTTATAGAACCCCTTATGCATTCTATTATAGGTTGATTAATTTTTGCAAATTGGTGGTTAGCTTATAAAATCCTTGAATAACTCTCCATTTTTTAATGGTGGAATGGGGGATGGAAATCGTTAAAATCATTATCAATATGTTGCTTCCTTTAGATCGCAAATTCTTTGATTACTGGTTTTCTACTTAAAATGTATGATATAGATTAAATGTGAAAAAATATAGAACAGAAATAAATACTCACACACCATCCACAAATATAACCTATAACCTTGGAAACCCAATATGGGAAAAAAACCAACTAGAAGGTCATCCTGCTCTGCTCTCTTTTCTTTAGATGCAAGTAAAAAGAAAGAGGCACTCTTTGTTAAGTTTCCTTTGACATTGTGGCATGTATGGCTACTATAGAATCTATCCTCCTCTATTATTCTCTCAAAATACCACTCCTAGGTGCTCTTCTCAACTATGGAACAAATATAGTGCTAAATAATGGAACCCCTTCTCCTCCTAGCAGCTCGGTATTTAACATCGTTTGATATCTATCTAGGGGTAGGATTTTTACTTCCTCAACCCTCAATTGTGATAAAGTTTATACCTTCTAGAATATTCTTAAAATTCCATATGTGGGTAGCCCCATATGTTAAGTACCTGAATAGATCTAAAGATAAATCTCAACAATAAACCAATAATACACACCAAACCATTCACCCAAATACTGAACACAAGAAATATTCAAAACCCTTGAGGTAGGGTAACACCATATATTATTCCTTAAGGAAGGAATGCAGTCCTCAAACAATGTTTGATACATTCAAAATATTCTTCACTATACCTCATTACATTACTTACACTTCTTTATATAGCTCTCTCTATCTTCTAGGAACCTTCTAGAGAGCCTTCTCACATTTTTTACATATAACTACCATAGTGGGCCTTTATTAATATAGTGGACCTAGTACACCTTACATTGAATAACCACATTCTCATATATTAAATGAATACCATTAATAATACATAACCACATTCACATTGGGTACCTCCCTAGGTACCCCATATTACCTCCATAGGTATACTACATTACATCCCCCTTCACATGTTTCATCCTCGAAACATGAGAAGAAACCATACAATATGACCGGCTAAGCAATGTAGCCAACTGGTACCAAGTACGACCATCCATCCATCCATATGGAAGTTGAACATGATGTCCATATGTTGCCTTGCCACCATGATATTTATGTGCATCATGTCAGGTTTACTAATCCAGGTGGATATTGGTGGCCACCCACCTTTTCCAATTCGCTCAAAACAGTTTTCTGGCAATTTTGGCAATTTACTATTTTTTGCAGATTTTAACTTCCGGGACCATTTTGAGGGCCTAAATGAAGGTTTTTCAGAATCGAGCTTCTCAATGATAGAAGAAAACTCTAATTTGGCCCCCGAAATGAATCTCCTCGATGATACCTCTCCAACGGGATATTGTGCGCATAAAATAGAGATCGTATGCAAAAGTTACAACACCGGGAAGTTGATGTACTAACTTACCCAAACGGGGCCCACGTGACTTTTGGCACTTCATCTCATAGGGTTATGTTTTTGGATGTCTAGGGTTTTTTTCATTCATGTTTATTTTAAAAAGGCCTTCAAAGCCTCATTTTAATCATCTTCTTGTGAATGAGCGCAATCATCACATCTCTTCTCATAGATAAGTCGCCACCATTATAGCAAGCTTGTTTTCCGCTGCATTTTACAGTTTCATTTTACAGTTTCAGCTTATTTCCTTATTGAATAGAAAACCAATTTTATTGTATCTTTATTATTCTTTGTTAAGCATATTTTAATAATCTATATTCATTTCGTTCTGCTCATAAAATTTGGATCAGTGGTATCAGAGCGGTTTGTTCCTTGTCGTCTTAATGCATGTCCCCAAAGAGGTGAGGGTACAAAGAATTGGGTCTCGAGCTTGTTTATCTTGATGAAAAAAGCTATCGCACGCCCAATCGACCTCTCATGGAAGGAGAAAATAAATATGAAGGGACAAGAGATCCTTTCAAAATGTTGCTTGAGGAAGCCATCACGCAACAGAGGAATGAGATGATGGATAGTTTCATGCAAATACTTCGGCAGCTACCAACAGGCAATGCATCTTCCTCGAGCGGAGGCACCGCCCCCTTCAAGGTACAAATCAACTTCTATATTCTTATATTTGAAGTTCAGATAGAAACAGATGATGTAGACAATTGGTTGAATCTACTAGAAGGGTATTTTTCTATCCATAACTTTTCGAATAGAGAAAATATTGCTTTTGCACTCCTCAAAGTCGTTCCCCATGTCAAAGATTGGTGGGAAATTTTCTGTGAGCAAAAGGAAACTTAGGAACCCTCATTATTTATAGTCATGGCCACCTGGGAATCCTTCAGGGATGTTATTAAGGAAAAATACTACCCTATTGGAAGTTATGATGACTTGTATACCAAATGGACCACACTACGGCAAGAAAGAGACCAAGCAGTGCTAGAGTTCACAAATATCTTCCATACCTTGCACACCAAGCTGGGTAACAAAGATTTGAAGTGAAATATGGTGTTCAAGTATCACAGTGCTCTACATAGATACATCCATACTGAAATGGAATTTATGGACATCTCGTCCTTGGGCGTGGCCTACCAATATGTCGTCAAAATCGAGCAGAAGCTCAAACAAAAGACACAAATATTTGGTCCTGGGAACCCCTCACAACAAAATCTAGGAAGGGGCGCCCCCAACCCATAGAAAAAAGGATAGATAAAATATAGATAGTATCAGGACAACTATTCCAAGCCACAAGCAAAGAAGGACACCGAAAAGACAAAGAAAGATACCAGAAGTGGTGTGACTTCCATAAGATCCCTTGGCATAACACTGTTGACTGCCGCTCAAAGCAGTCTTTGGTGGCTGAAGTGGAAGCCTCTAAATCAGATGTGGGTTTGGACTCTGAGTCAGAACCATAAAGGGGAAGATGAATCATTGACGTGGAACCCAGTGCCACCATTTCTACCACCAAGCTCCAGCCTGGTGAACTAGACAAGCCAGAAGAAGGAGGGCGCCTCTTCCATTCACAAATGTCTATAAAAGACACCCTGTTTCACTTCATCATTGATAGAGGTAGCCAGAAGAATATCATCTTAGCATAGGTCATCAAGAAGTTTTCCTTGTCGACAACGTCGCACCCACAACCCTACACCATTGGATGGATCCGCTAAGGAAGTGATCTCCGCGTCAACCAACAGTGTTGATTGTCGTATGACATCAAGCCCTTCAAAGATGAGGTATTGTGTGTTGTTTCTCCTATCGAAGTTTGTAATTTTATTTTGGGCCAACCTTATTTATGGAAACGTCATGTTGTATATGATTCTAGGCCTCATGGTGTTATTATTACTTTGAATAGAAAATTGTACAGGATACCCGAGGCAGTCCCTCCTAGTGTTATTTCCTTGATCTCTGCCAAGAAATGCAGGAAGGTCATCTCTCAGAGCGGGAAATTTGTCTTCTTCATGATTCACTCTCAGAGTGAGAGAAAGATTGTAGCCACATCCAAATCCTCTGCAGCCAATCTCTCCACACAACAGAAGCAAGTGGATAAGGTCATGGAAGAATACGCATATATCTTCTCCTCTCCTATCAAGGTACCTCTGCACAGCCAAGTCAAGCATCCCATCGATCTGACCCCAGGCGCACCGCTACCCAATGGGCCAGTCTACTGTCGCTCTCTGTTAGAAAATGAGGAGATCAAGAGGCAGATACAAGAACTTCTCCACAAAGGGCACATATGTCCCATCTCATTTCCTTGTGGGAGCCCAATTGTGTTGGTGTAGAAGAAAGATGGGACCTAATGACTCTTTATTGATTATCGGGCCCTGAATAAAATCACAGTCTGAAACCATACCCGATTCCTCGAATCGAAGACCTCCTTAATCATCTCAGGGGGGGAAAATACTTCAGTAAGATTGATCTGAAGTCTGGATACCACTGGGTCCCAATAGAATAGACAGATGTATGGAAGACCATCTTCAAGTCAAAAGAAGGTCTTTTTGAATGGTTGGTCATGCCCTTTGGTTTGACAAATGCTCCAACAAATTTTATGAGGATGATGGACGATATCCTACAACCTTTCACCAATAATTTTGTAGTGGTGTATCTAGATGACATCCTCATCTACAGCAAGACTTGGGCGAAACACTTGCAGCATATTCAGTAGGTTTTGCACACCCTGTGGCAGCCCAAACTATATTCAAACTTGAAAAAATGCTCCTTCGACATGGACAGGGTCCATTACTTAGGCTACATCATTGATCGGCATGGTTTTCATGTGGATCCAGCCAAGATCTAGGTCATTCATGACTGGCCATCCCCAACCACACTCACTGAACTTTGGAGCTTCTTGGGCCTCACCAATTTATATCGCAGGTTCATGTTGAGATTATCTCATATCGCATGGGCCCTCAGCCAAGTAACCAGGGGTGGAGGTAAGGAAAAATTTGTGTGGGGTCTATCCCAACAAAAATCCTTCGATGACTTGAAGAAGCGTTTGTGTTCATCCCCAGTACTTTCATTACCGGACCTGCAACATCCCTTTGAGATAGAAATAGATGCTTTAGACTATGTTGTGGGTGTCATTCTCACTCAACACGGCCACCCCGTGGAATATCATAGTGAGACACTATCATTGTTTTACGTAAGTACCCTACTTATGACAAATAAATGTACTCCATTTTGCAAGCATGTCATCAGTGGAGACATTACATTCTTGGGAAGGAGATAGTCATCCACATTGATCACAAGCCACTGTAGTTCATGCAAACCCAAGTAAAATTGCAGAATGACCACCATCAAAAGTGGTCCACATACTTACAGCAGTTCCACCTTAACATCAAGTATAAAATAGGAAGTACCAACCAAGTTTTTGATTGCCTCAGCTGACCTCCAGTCACGGAACTCAGCATAGTGATAGACTCTTGCAACCACAAGACCTCTAGATGGCCCCACCTCTATGAGACAGACCATGAATTCTCCACCACCTACAAAATATTGGGTGTCAACTCAGTGGTCGTTAATTTCCATATTCAAGACGGGTTGTTGTGCCATTTGGGCCATCTCTACGTTCCATAAAGCGAGTGTGTGAAGCTTATTTGGGAAGCTCACTACAGTCGGGTGGAAGGACACTTTAGCATCAAAAATATAGTGGCAATGTTGCAGAAACATTTCTACCGATCAAAAATTCGATAGGATGTTAGCAAGTATATCAGGTCCTGCACCTCCTACGCTATTACCAAACCGACCACCAAGAAATAGATCATGTACACCCCTCTTCCTACTTCTAACAGGACGTGGGAATCCACCTCAATGGACTACATGTCAGGCCTCACATCCACCTAAAGGGGAAATGAATATGTTTTTTTGGTTGTTGATCGCTTTTCCAAGATGGTGATTCTAGCTGCCTACAAGAAGAACATCATAGTAGAAGCCACTGGCAAGCTCTTCTTTTAACGAGTATGGGTAAATTTTGGGATCCCACAAACCATTATCTCAGACCATGATAGTTGGTTCCTCAGCACATTCTAATCAAGCCTCTGATCACTGTTGGATACCAATCTCACCAAATACACTTCCTACCACCCCCAGACAGATGGCCAAACTAAGGTCATCAATCGGATGATCATACATATCATGCGCATGTACAATTCAAAACACCCTTGCACATGGGATGAGAGTCTTCCCTATGTTCAACATAGCTACAATCGAGCCCTACATGACTCAACTGGCCACAACCCCTTTTAGGTGGGGTTGGGATTCCAACCATTGGGCCCCATGGATGTTGCACTACCCCTGGTGACCACCTCGGCTGACTCATCCCCTGTGTTGGATTACTGAGAGGAGGGGTGAATCAGTAATAGCATAATTATAATCATTTTTCTCCAAATAATCCAAGTGTTATATCAATGTAGAATTATTATGCAATAATGAGAAATAGGAAATAAACAATCACACACATACACAGTACACCAGTGTTTTACGTGGAAACCCAAATCGAGAGAAAACTACGGAATGTTTTTTCTTATATGTCTTGAATAATTACATTCATTGGAAGTACCAACTTCCTTTGTTTTCTAGCTCCAACCACCTAGTTTCTCAAGCTACAACCTGAGGGAAGCTCCAAATCCCCAATTCTCTGGCTACAACCAGAAGGAGGCTATAACCTGAGAGAAGCTCCAACTCCCCAATTATATGGCTACAACTAGGAGGCTACAACCTGAAGGAAGCTCCAACTCCCCAATTCTTTGGCTACAACCAGAAGGAGGCTACAACCCATTGTGTTCTCCGGCTACAACCGAAAGGTGGCTACAACCACCTGTCCTTGCCCCATCCAATCAACCTGAAGTATAAGTAGAATGATGGAACCACTGTCAATCTGTCACTATGAGATATACTGATGTACAACTGTAACAATCTATACCACTGACATGTATCCAATCTGTACAACTTTCCTATAATAAATCTATACATGAACTGAACATGTATCTACAAAAATTACAATAGATTCACGACCTGTAGTGTTGCAGCCCGTGTATGTACGCACCCTATCTGTTATGCAACATGCGTATGTATGCTACAAAACTGTTATGCAACCTGCATATGCCTTCTCAAAACTAAGGTTTCCTTTTCTTGAAAACTTCTGAACTTTTGTAACTTCATTCACATATATTTGTAACATGTCATTGTATCTAGACTGTAACTGTACCCTGTGCATGCATCCTCATATATAACCTTTACTCAAGACAAGTATGTCTTTCTCTAGTCATGTGTCATATAGGTATGTGTAATCATGAACAAGTATAATATCCCTCACATGATCTTAGTCATCAACCCATTTATGATATTCAGTCTCTCAATATATCAACTACTACACAAATACAAGCTCTCAACCATGTACCATAAAAACCCTTAGCCATATGCCAAGAAATACAAGGTGTGCCTCACAAGAAGAATCAATGATGAATATACCAGCACTGTGTTTATGTAGATCGGACTTATGCAGAAGATCCCATGAAGCCACTAGTATCTCTAGGGAGAATCCTCAAATCTCCATTGCCATTCCTCATGCATACATAAAAATCCAAATATTCATAGAAATAAGACATACCTTTTGAACCAATGGATGGATCTGATGTATCTGAGCACTTTAGACCTTCCTGGGAGCTTGATCTCAGAATCTAGAACCTCTGCATCTTCATGTCTTCAAGTTTCCATGGATTTACCAACATGTACGCACCTTGTACACAGACAACCCACGTATAACTCAACATGTACGTAGCTTGTACACAGACAACCCACATATAAATCAGCATTTACGCAAGTTGTACACAGACAGTCGTGTACACCTCATAAAATAGGGCTTTGCTGTAATTCCAAGAATTTCACCATCAACCCTTTGTGCTACCTCAGACGTTCGCCACTTCAGATGTATCCACAAGTATTTACAAGAAGATTTACACAAGAAAATAGATATACAATATGTACAAGTGTGTGTATAATGAGTGAGCTTTGCCTCTTATTTATATCTTCATGTAGCCTTACACTTTCCTTATTTTAAGGCTTCTTCATTTAAAATAATTTCTTTTGCAAATCACTTTGACCCTTGGGGGCTTCAATAAGACTTATGAGGGGTTATCCAACTTCATATGGTCATAACTCTCTAACTGTGAGGAATTATGTGACGTTCCACATACCACCGGAAATGGCATGACAAGCACTATCGATCTAGGATAGTTTCACTGAAAAATCCATTGTCCTTCATCTCATTATTCCTCAAATAAGCATGGGTTCTCTCACTTCGCAAAGCATCTTCCCATGAGGGATTTCACCATAAGGGGACCACTTTGGAGTTCATCCATTTTTACTTCTTATCAACCATGACAAGACAATAATGAGTCATATTTACATCAAACAATCTTGGTTCCATTACCCAAACCTTGTGCTACGGAGCTTTCTTCAAGGGTTGACATCAATGAAAACCAACCTTAATCAACAATCTCCCCCTTTGGCATTGATGGAAACACTCTGATGCAATACTGAAATCATATCACTCATGCTCCCCTGGAACCATGCCTCTTTCCTATGTATATGATAAATCTGATCCCTATGGAACCATGGCTCTATCCTCTACCTCTATCCTCTGCCTCTGTCCTCTACATCTAATAAATCTCTCCCCCTTTTTCATCAATGGAAAAGGTATCTTTCCATCCGGGGTTTCTCCCCCTGACTGAACTGTCCTCTTATGGTGCTTCCTCGTGTAAATCTAAGACATATAAGATAAGCATTCTAAAAGCATTCATTTTTTAGTAGAAATAACTCCAAGTATATGGCGAAGATGTTCAAAGGATTCCCATGGAAGTGGTTTTGTGAAGACATCTTCCACTTGTTCTTTTGTGCCCACATACTCAAATCTGATGTTCTTTTTTGTAGCCTGCTCCCGTAGAAAGTGATACTTGATTGGAATGTGCTTTGTCTTGGAGTGCATCACTGGGTTCTTCGAGATACTGATGGTGTTTTTATTATCACAATAGATTGGAATGGGCTCATCATACTCAACCTGTATATATGTCAGAGTTTGTTTCATCCAAAGAACATGTGTACAACATGATGTTGCTGCAATATACTGTGTCTCGGCTGTAGATAAAGATATTGATGATTGTTTCTTGCTTAGCCATGATACTAAACACTCACCCAAGTAGAACGTTGCTCCACTGGTGCTTCATCAATCATCAATACAACCTGCCCAATCTGCATCTGTGTAGGCAATAAGTGATAGATCCTTTCCTTTTCGATACCATAATCCAAACTCTTCTATTCCTTCGAGATATTTGAAAATCCTCTTCACTGCTAACACATGTGACTCCTTTGGTGCTGCTTGAAATCATGCCACCTGTCCAACTACCTGCATTACATCTAGTCTGGATGTTGTCACATATAGTAGGCTTCCAATAATTGACATGTATTGCCTCTTATCTGTAGACTTTGAATCATCATCTTTGCTCAACTTGCAACTGGTTTCCATTGGAGTGATAACTGGTTTGCAATCTTCCATTCCGGACCTCTTTAGCATTTCTCTGATATAATTGGTTTGAGAAATAAATATTCCTTGGTTTCTTTGACGTATCTGAAGTCCCAAAAAGAAGGATAGTTCTCCAAGTAACGATATTTCAAATTCATTATGCATATAATTTGCAAATTTCTGGCTTAACCTGTCATCATCACTACAAAAAATAATATCATCAACATAAACTTCAATTAATAAAATATTACCTTGAATTACCTTGATGTAGAGGTTGTTGTCTGCACTTCCTTTTCTAAACCCTGCCTGCTACATATACTTATCCAGTCAACAGTTTTTCTAAGAGCCTATTTTAGACCATACAAGGCCTTCTTTAATTTACACACATAATATGCGTTCTCTGACAATTGGAATCCTTCTGGTTGTTCAATGTAGACTTCTTCTTCAAGTTCTCCATTCAGAAAAGTTTATTTTACGTCCATCTAATATACTTTAACATTTTTGGAACATGCATAGGCTAAAAGCAAACGGATTGTTTCGATTCTGGCAACTGGGGAAATTGTCTCTTCAAAGTCGATTCCTTCAATCTGTGCATATCCTTTACATACCAATCTAGATTTTTTCCTTATAACTTGTCCATCTTCATTTAATTCATTCTTGAAAACCCATTTTGTGTCGATCACATTTTTATTCTTTGGTCTTGGAACCAATTCCCAAGTGTCATTTTTCTCTATTTGATTCAATTCTTCATCCATGGCCTTATTCCAAAATTCATCCTTGTTGGATTCTTTAAAACAGTTTGGTTCAATTGTAGATAAGAGTGCTAGGTGGGTTTGTTCTAGTGAACGTGTTTTTCTTCTAGTCTCAACTCCTGCAGCTTTGTTCCTAATAATCTAATCTAAAGGGTGTCTCTTTTGTACTCATTTGCTAGGTGTCTTTGGAGATACTTGTTGAACTTGCTCTTCTGTTTCTGTTGGATTCTCTTCAGTTTCCTCTTCTACTTCATCTTCTACTTCATCTTTTGCTTCTTCTTCGAAAAGTTGTTCCATTGATTTGTTTTCTTCTTCCTTTGATTATGGTCTATCCATTTCATCAATTGTTACGTTGATGCTTTCCACAAATTTGTTCAATCTTAGATTGTAACACTTGTATGCTTTCCTTGTAATTGAGTAACCAACAAGTACTCCTTTGTCCACATGAGAGTCAAACTTTCCCATTCTGCCATCTTCTCTTTTGATGTAGCATTTGCTTCCAAAAACTCTGAAGTGCTTCACATTTGTTGGTCTTCCTTTCCATAGCTCGTAGGGAGTTTTATTAGTGTTGTTTATGAGCATTACTTTATTTTGAATGTGAACTATTGTATGCATTGTCTGTGTCCAAAATATATCTATCAATTTGGAATCCATTAGCATTGTTCGATCTATTTCATGTACTATCATGTTCTTTCTTTCAACAACTCCATTTTGTTGAGGTGTCCTAGCAACGAAGAATTGCCTTTTTATTCCATGACTGTTGTAGTAGTCCATTAATTCCTTTGAAGTGAACTCTCCTCCATTATCAGATCTCAAGCATTTGATTCTTGAATCCATCTCATTTTCAACCATTTCCTTGTAGATCTTGAAGTTTTCAAAATCTTTTGACTTGTTCTTGAGAAAGCAAACTGCAGTCATTCTGGTATAATCATCAACTAATAACATAAAGTATCTCTCACCGTTTAAGCCCTTTGTTGTAGTTGGTATAACTAGATCAGTGTGCACAATTTCCAGTGGTCTTGTTGTTGAATATTCCTTTGATTTGAACCTATTCTTTGTTTTCTTTCCTTGTGGACAATGCTTGCATAAAGTGTTGGTTGGTTTCGTGATCTGGGGAATTTCTCTGAATGCTTCTCTTTTGATGAATTTGACAAGATTATCAAAATGAATGTGACCCATTCTTTTGTGTCATATCCAACTTTCATCTTCCTTTCCTAGACAACACTTTTCATTTCCAATTTCACTTAACACATATATGTTGTTTGAAGTTCTAGCAGTTGTACCGACCAATTTCCCTGAACCTTCTCTTCTTAGCTCACACTTTTGTGAATAGAAAGTAACTTTATGACCTTGGTCACACATTTGACTCACACTTAGAATATTATGTTTCATATCTTCTACCAGTAGAACATTTTGTGCCTTTTCATTCTTGTTCCCAATTCAGATTGTGCCTTCTCCAATGATTTTGGCTGAATTATCATTTCCGAAGGAGACTGGTCCATTTCTTTCCTTTCGCAATGTAATAAATTTGTCTCTATCACATGTCATGTGTTTTGAACACCCACTGTCAACATGCCAGTCATGTTTCTTTTGCTTAGCTTGTAGAGCGATTGTGCATTCTTCATTGCTATACTGATTTTGATTTCTTATCCATGTTGTTTTCTGACGTTCTTGTCTGTGACTTTTGTTATTTTGTTGAGGTTCTTTAGGAGGGACTGTCATTCTGTAATCTTTGTCCACGTGTCCAAAATTGTTATATTTGTAACATTCCACTTCAGTACTCAAAGATTCAAACCTGGTGTAACTTCTTCTTTGTGTTTCACTAGGTCTTCTTGAATAACCCCTTTGTGTATGACTCTCAAATTTGTTATTGTTCCTGTTGTTAGCTCTGCAATTCACAAATTTATGTCCAAAATTATTACATGCATAACATAAACCAAAAAATATAGTTTGATACCTGGGAGTTGAAGATCTTCTGAAAGGAGGTGCTCTTATGAATCCTTCTTCTTCTTGAGGCCTATCTGTC
Source organism: Picea engelmannii (assembly GCA_009831015.1). NCBI lineage: Eukaryota > Viridiplantae > Streptophyta > Pinopsida > Pinales > Pinaceae > Picea > Picea engelmannii. Next base: position 218,350 of record ML788090.1, read on the forward strand.
TGTTGTTGATTCTGAAATATGAATCTTCTCGGTGGAGGAGTGTCCCTGTAATCTCCCTTGTATATCTTCATATCCCCTTTGATTGTTTCTGCATATCTTTTTGGATTTGTTTCTTGCTCTGTTGTTTTGGAGCTTGATCCATTTTCTGTTTGATTGTATCCAAGTCCAGACTTGATAAGATGAGATTTTTTACTGTTGATAATGTCATCCAGAACTTTTGAGCTATTCTGCATATTTTTATTTTGAATATCCTTTCTTAGTGTGACAATCTCTACTTCCAAGTTTCCAATGATATTGTCCTTTTCTTCTAGTTTTTCTTTGAGTGCTTCTTCAATAATTTTATCTTCTTATATTTGAACCTTCAATTTTGTGATCATTTGTTCTAGTTCTCGAGTGTCCTTTTTCTTGTCTAGTTCTACTTGTAGTTTATTTTTTTTCTTCTTTTCTCTTCTGATAACTTCTATGGCACACATTAATTCTTATCGATAGTCAACTTTTGTCTCTTCAATTTCGTCTTCGACTTCTTCATATCCTTCTTCGGCTTCTTCATATCCTTCTTCGACTTCTTCATATCCTTCTTCAGAGTATTCTTTGTTAGAATCTTTTACTTCCATGAATAGAACTCTTCTTGTCTCATTTTGATCCAGGTGGATATTGGTGGCCACCCACCTTCTCCAACTGGCCCAAAACATGTTTCTGACAATTTTGGTAATTTACTATTTTTAGCAGTTTTTAACTTCCGGGGCCATTTTGAGGCCCTAAACGATGGTTTTTGAGAAAACAGGGAGAAACATGGATTGTTGATCAATGTTGCTCACCCAAAATTTGTAGTTCTGGGATAGATCTTTCCAACGAGCTATCATACGCCTAAAACGGAGATCGTATGCAAAAGTTACGACCCGGGAAGTTGATGCACCAACTTACCCAAACGGGGCCCACATGACTTTTGGCGCTTCATCTCCTAGGGTTAGGTTTTTGGATGTCTAGGGTTTTTGGAATTCCTCCTTATTGTAAAAAATGTCTTCAGAGCCTCATTGTAATCATCTTCTCATGGATGCGAGTAGCCGTCACATCTCTTCTCAGAGATAAGCTACCACCATTCTAGTGAGTCTTTCACTCTGTACTTTTACAGTCTCTGTACATTTATTTCATTAATAGAAATCGTGTATTACTGTATATCTGTGACTCTTTTTATATTTCCGCTATATCTATGTTATATTGTTGTCTCTCTTGCAATATCTTTGAATATTTCTATGTTATATCTTCGCTCTCATTTCGTGCCGAAAATAATCTGGATCAGTGGTATCAGAGCAGGCCGCTCTTGATATTTTTTTAGTGCATGTCCCCGACGAGGTCCAAGTATAGCAAGTTGGGTCTCGACCTTGTCTCTCTTGAGGAAAATCGCTCTCGCACACCCAAGAAACCCTCAATGGCGGAGGAAAATAAAATCGACGGAGCAAACGATCCTATCAGTCTGTTGCTTGAGCAAGCTCTCACGCGATAGAGGGACGAAATGATGGAGAATTTTTCCCACATCCTTCAATGCCTACCGATAGCATCAGACACATCTTCATCAAGAAGCCACTTTGGAGGCACCTCGCCTTTCAAGGTACAGGTTAATTTTGATATTCTCGTATTTGAAGTTCAAATAGATGCAGATGCCCTAGATAAATGGTTAAATCTGCTAGAAGGTTATTTCTCTGTTCATAATTT
>ML788090.1:241463-255778 GCA_009831015.1 Picea engelmannii
TGTTCTATTCCGAAGAGATAGAGAATGTTAATCTATAACTTTTTTTGGTTCAAAAATCAACTTCCCTTCTTCATCTAATTCTAGAAGTTATATTTGCACTGCCATATTTTGTCCCAAAACCTTTTTTAGGAAAGATACATAAAAAACCTTATGAAAGTGAGAAGAAGTCAAATCTAACTCATACGCCACTTTTCCAATACTACAAATAATGTCCATAAAATTTTGGATCTAATTTCTTATTCTTCTTTTCCTTGAGTGTGGATTACTTATAAGGTTGTAGTCTCAAAAATACTCAATCACCCTCCTCAAATTTTCTTTCACTTTTATGTTGTTATTCTTGTTGTTTCATCTTGTTTTGCTCTATTTGAAGGTTTTCCTTCAAAAATGTCAGAATTTCTTTAGTATTCTACATATGTGACTCTATTTCTTTTTCCTTGAACTTATCTTGCAAAAAGTATGAGATACTAGGAGTTGGATATTTGAGAGGAAGTCACTTCATTCACTGATATTGCTTGCCTAAAGCACAACATCGTAGATAAACCTATAAACATGCATTAATTATTTATTTTTTACTATATGCTTGTGGATGATATGTTGAACTCATAGCTAGTGTTGTTCCACTCATATTCCATAATTCTTTTCTAAAATTTCCTGTGAGTTTTGGATCTTTGTCACTTAATATTACTTTAGGAAGACCATTAAGTCTATGAATTTCCTTCATGAACACTTTCACTACTTGTTTCGTTGTATATGTACTTTTAATTCCATAAAAATGTGCATATTTTGAGAGTATATCAACAACCAAAAAAATGACATCCTTACCTTCAAATTTTGGTAACCTTGTGATGAAGTCTACTTATATATCTTCCCATGTTTGATTAGGTATGTGTAATGTCTGAAGTAACCCTGGATATTTTATTGTCTCTCCTTTTTTTCTTTGGAAAACATAACATTCTCTTACAAATTTGTGAATATCTTTCTTCATTCCTTCCTAAAATATATCTTTTTTTATCCTTTGATATGTTTTAAGGAACCTTGCATGTCTTGCCATCAGAGAGTCATGGGACTCCCTTAATATTTATTTCTTCAAATTTGATTGAGGGAATAAAAATAGTCTACCCTTGTACCAAAGTATATATCCCTTCCACTCACATTGTTCCATAGACTTGATCTCTTCCTTTATACATTATATTTTTTGTTTAGTATTGTTGTCATTTTTCAATTCACGGTGAGTTTCTTCCAATGAAATAAGAATAGAAGATGTAATAGAATATAATCTTGTGGCTTCTTCTATTCTAGAAAGAGCATCTACTACTACATTGTCCTTCTCCTTTTTTAGATTATTTCAAAATCAAACCCTTGCATTTTTTCTACCCATTTTTGTTGCTCTTCTGATGACAATCTTTTCTCCAAAAATTACTTTAGGATATCATAGTCTGTCTTGAATTTAAAGTGCCTCTTGATGAGATATTGTCCCCATTTTTTAATTGCATATAAAATTTCTTCCATTTATTTTTCATATGTATATTTCACCAAATATTTTCCCTTGAATTGTTTGCTTTCAAAATCCAATGGTCTCCCTTCTTGTGTCAATATTGTTCCCATTCCTAGTCTTGATGCATCACATTCTACTATGATTTTTTTTACCAAAATTAGGTGATACCAATATTGGTTTAGAGGACATGGAATCCTTTAAGAGAGAGAATTTCAAAGTATCCTTATCATTCCATACAAATGAATTTTTCTTCAAGAGATATGTGAGTGGGTCGGCAATGCGTGCATAATTCTTAACAAATTTTCGATAATATCCTGTAAGACCCAAAAATACTCTAGGAATATTGACGTTATTAGGAGTAGGCCATTTTTTAATATCTTGGATCTTTTGAGGTTCCACCTTAACCCCTTCCCTTGAAAAAATATGACCCAAATATTCTATTTCTTGTTTCCCAAAAGAACATTTGGATCTTTTTTTGGAGCCATGGAAAAAGTTTACTAGGTCCTAAGGACAAGACAGTGTCAGGTTTTATAGCTCTCTTATATACATGGGGGTTCCAATAATAGTACTAAACCCAATATCTCAAGGAACTAACTAAAGAGGCACAATCATTCCCATAGCCATACTACCCGACTACCCAGGTACTAGAGAGTGGTTTCCCTGAGTGTTGTTCTCGGTGTACTATAGCAACAAGACAATCAAATAACTTATTAAAGGTTGGTTTCAAGTATACCTAGGGGAATTCCTATATACCCAAAGGTACATGAAAGTGATATTCCATCTACAAGTATTGTCTAATGTGGTAATACTTGAAGGGGTACCAATAGGGGTTACAAGGGTTTCCAACTAGGTGAAACAGTGTGTTTCCAACCACGTCAAACCATGTGTATTTCCTGCATGTATTCTTCACCAGCTACAATTTTACCTGCTTAATGACAAAACCTATGTTATTTGAAGACATTGGAACATGTCTCTAAAAACAAATTTAAAATGAGCTCGTTAACCACGAAAAAAACTCTTAAAATCACCAGAAATTAACTTATGCAAAAACCCTAACTTCCACAAGAAATATATCATAAAATATAATGAGTCAAAATTTGAAAAAAATAAATCCACATGTACTTCACTATGTCAACTCGGGATTCTGAAAGTTTCAGAGTCTGAAACTTCATTAAAAAAAATTACAGTGAAAATACCAAGATAATTGATTTCTCGATTAATCACAAACCTTGTCTTACATAGACTATATCTTTGAAAGTATATTGAAACTGAAACTAAAATTTTGATCACATGTACTATGAAATTTCACCTCAGTCTCTACAAAATTTCACTGTCTAAAACTTCCCACCAAAAACATTTATAGCGAAAATTCCAAGATGACTCTTTTAAAACTGATTTTAGGATGAGTCGAAAATCTTATCTTTCATAGGATTTATATCTAAAACAAAACTTGAAATTTTTACCAGATGTATTGTAATAAGTCTCCTAAGTGACTTGCAAATTTTACTATCTTAAGCATCCCAGAAAAGAAAAGAAAAAAAGTTATAATGAAAACGTCAGGATGGCTCACCCAGAGCAGCAAAACCATATGATCGATACTCTTGATACCAAATGTTATGAACCAAGTGCCTTGAAGATGATAAAATGTCAATGAATACAGTCCACTTCAAGGGGGAAACCTCATTTTACAATATATCAAATTCATAAGATAAAATATGATGATCTGGAGACTAGGTCTCCTTGTTATATATATAGGAGACAAATGGTACAATTATAATGAAAAGGTACAATGAAAGGTTCTAACCAACCTACCAATATAACAAATAAACTAATAATGAATGTTTATCATGGCCTTAACATAGGGGACCAAGGGCCTTAACAGATGTATTATCCTTTTCTCTCCATCTCTTCCTCTTCTCAAATGTGTACAATTATGTTATCTAGAGAATATGAAGAAATAAGAAAAGAAAATATTAATTTCATATTCCCTTAGTAGATTATTTGTACCATCTCTTTATATTGTAAAAGGGTTGATAGTTGGTTTACTCTTAGTTGTTGGAAAGCTTCATGCCATTCATATTTTGTTGTACAAACTTATATTGTTAATGAATATTAAAAGTTGAGTTTGTTACCTAAATTTGTATATTGTCAATATCTTTGATTTATGATTGTGTTGCGTAGTTGTTGAAAAGCTTCATGCTATTCATATTTTGTTATACAAACTTAAATTGTTAATAAATATTAAAAATTGAGTTTATTACCTAAATTTTTATATTTTTATATATTCAATGTCTTTGATTTATGATTGTGTTGCTTATTAGTTGTCATTCCAAAACTTATTAAATCTATTATGAATTGTGTATGTTAGTTAAGCTTATTACAATGTTTATTGTGGTTGTGCTAATTCCACAAGTGCACTCTTCTTTTTCTATTACACTAAAAGAGGAAAGATTCATACCAAGCAAAGAATGAGTTATATTATCAACATTTATCAAATTCAGCTTAAAGTTCAACCCCCTTCGCTAAAATAAAATGTGACATTGAAAAATAAATTGAAATATTAGAAATGAAATTCAGCAACTCCCAACATAATGACTCGGCACAATTGACTTAGCGACATATCTTCTACCCTAATTTTTCCTCTTCCTCTTCAATATTGTACAATGTTTTTAACAATTAGCAAATGAACAAAAGGGACTACGAAGTTTGTTTCCCTCCCACTTTGTTATTTAAGCCATCATTCTATCAATGTACCATAAATAGTTTACTTAGTTAAATTCCTTATGATGTCAAACAAATTTGCTCAACTAATAATAAAATTCAAAATTTTATTCTTGATACTCGTGCCAATGTTTTTACTATGTTGAATGATTAGTGAATCCATATTATATTCGATGACCATGGATTCTAGTGACTTTACTAGTGCATTGTTGATATGAGTTTTGGCATTATTAGTGTTGGGTGCACTTTTCATGCATACACTTCAATCATTCTCATAGATCATCAAGATATCATTAATGTTATATTTAATGTGCTAGTAAATTGGGGTGTTGATCTAGTATGGCATTCATTGAATGTATGGTATATTAAATATTTTAGAGGTCACTTCTCACTTCACCGGGATTTATCTTGTGTGAAGGATTATAAGACAACTCGTAACAATTTGATGGCATTGCCTATAGGCAATGATGGTAGGGAATAAGAGGAAATATCAAAATAAGCTCAAACGGCAAAGATCCTGGAGTAAGTTATAAAGGAAGTTGGTGAAGTATCCAATTCACCAATGGAATTTCTTTCTTATAGTCATCACTATAAAGCATAGACAAGCACAAATAGTTATACTAACAAAATATTACAACTTTGGAGGAGAGTATTGTAGTCCTTGAGGACAAAGTTGCAAATATGGACAAGCTCGAGGAGAGTGAATTCAAAGTTAAAGTTTTGGTTTTGGCAATCAATGAGAAGATGAAAGTCAACATGTAAACTCAGATTCTATGTTGGGATGCTAGGAGAGTGAATTCAAAGTTAAAGTTTGGCTTTTGGAAATCAATGAGAAGATGAAAGTCAACATGCAAACTCAGATTCTATGTTGAGATGCTAGAATTAAAGGTCAAAAAGTTGGAAAAAAAAAGTGAGCATCAATATAGAGGTTGAAATCTAGTGAGGAAAAAAAGAGACTATGGACAGTGCAACACGTGGTAGCTCCAAGATGAGGAAGAGTGAGGAACAAGTTGAGGAAAATAAAGAGGAGGATTGTGCTTACTAGGATAAGTGGAGTAGTAGTGACAAAGATTGAGGAGGTTAGAATTGAATTTTGCTTCAATTCATCATCCTCTTTGCCAAGAAGTATCGATAATTTCTACATTTTGGGAAGTTCACATTTTGGCTAAAGAATTCAAGGTGGCAAGTTTTCTGCAATATTTTGGAACTCCAACACATATGAGTATTTTGATTGTTGTTTTAGCGGAAAATCTAACCATTATCCCTTATTACTTCACAAATAAAGCATAAGTTGATAATTTTTAATATATGTAAATGATTTATCAATGTTCATGGAAAAACCAATATAAACAAAGGTCATTGCAAATTCAAAATCTTAAAGACCAAGGATAACTACAATTCCACCCTTATATCTCATGTATAACAATTCAAATTTATTTTTATTTTGTTAAAAAATAATTAAAAATCTACTTCAAAAATCGATTAAACCACTATTGTAAGACCCCTAGCTTAAGACGTGTGTGCCCAACAAACTTGAAATCATGGCGACCTGTGGAAGTTGAGGTTGTTGAACAAAGGAATTGATATGAGTGTGTTGGGAAAAACAAAGTGTGATGAAGGAAGTCTTATAGCGTGTGAGATCGGTCTCCTTGGGCATGTGACATGCCAAGGGGAGCTTGACCAAGGTGTTGTGCAACATAGGTTAGTCCATGGGATGGTTGAAAATCAGTTGTGGGCATGACTTGGGTGCCCAAAAAACAAAAAACGTTGGCTAAGGAAAGGAGGGCACACTTAGTTGAGTTGGCCCAACTCATCTAAGGGACGTGCGCACCTTAAATGGAATTCGGTCGAATGTTTATGTGGACAAAATTTCCAAATGATGGGTCGGCCCAACGATGAAACATGGCACTTGGTGGGTCGGCTAGGAAAGTCACCCAAGCGCACCCACATGAGGAGTCGTCCCAACTTTGCATAAGGGCGTGACTTGGTGAACTGGCAGGTCAACTCACCCATGGGCATAAAGAACATATATCGGTGCCTACAAAGGCACAAGTTTGAGACCACAAGGAATCAACGAATGAATAATTCATGAAGTGACAAGAATTTCGGCAGCCAAGTGAGAGGTCGAACGAACTAAGACAAGCACAGAATGAATCGTAGAAACAAAACATGAGGGAGAAGTGGCTTGTCTAGATTTATTATTGTGGCATGAAGGGATTCTCAAGAGTGGGAATGACAAAGGTCTATCTTTTGTATTTCACATAGGTATTCTTGGATATAACTAAGCGGAAGATCCTTATAAATATTATTTGTTGTGGCACAAATTGAAGATTCAACACACTTTTGTATTTTATAATAAAACTTGGGTATTAGGTCAGTTGGGATGCTCGTTCATATCTTGTGTCTCTCTACTACTGTGGTTTCATGTTCTTGGTGTCTTTTTGTCTAAGTATAAGAACTATGTAATTTGTTAAGTAAAATAACACAAGTATTTGAATAAGTGACTCGGGACAGAGTATGGGTGCATCTTGTAGTGAGGCATACTCTAGATGGAGGAGGTTTTGGTTTGGTTAGGATGCCAAAATGAAACACCACGGTGCCACATGACCCTAAGGTGCAAGATGAAACCTTGGGAAGACTATAGGGCCATGACAGATGGTATCAAAGAAAGTAATAGATCGCACATCATAGCAGACTATCAAGAATTGATTTGGTGGACAGTTTGGTGAACTCTTCACCACTATCATCGCCATGATAGATGGTATCAAAGCAGAACTTGAAGATAGGAACATTAATCGTAGGTCTTGATCTTGTAGTGAGGCACACCTTGGAGAAGGTCTAATCGTGAACTGCGAAAATAGAAGACTAGGGAGACATGGTTTAAGGAGTCAGACAAGGTCATTGTAGGTTTGGACAGTTTGAGGAAAATGCCTTGGGGACAGTCAAGTTGCGAAGAAGAGTTTATCAGCCAAGGAATTTGTTGAATTGTCTTAGGAATAAATCAAGTTATGTGTGAAAAGAGTGATGGATACATGATGGAGGTTATGACCGATGACAGAGTGAAGCATAACCTTGATGAGGAATGGAAGATGAGCATGGAATCAGTTGACGAAAGCTTAGAGAAGATCAAGTCGATCACTGCATGGTGGGATTCATGGGATGAAAGACTAAATACTCTCTCAACGAACGATGAAGACTACCAAGTCTGAGAGTTAGACTTTCCCAAGGAGATGGAATCCATGTCCATCATCACTAACATCACAAAACAATCGAATTTGTTTGAAGACATCAACTCTATCATATGTGAAGTGTGTTTGGGAGACCATTTTACAAAGTATTGTCTAAAGGTGAAGCAAAGCAATGTGTGATGGAAATCATGCAATGAAGAGCTCATGAGAGGAACTGAATATTTGAACTCAACTAACATGGAGTCACTCACGACGGAGGATTCCCAAGACATAGTGAAGGCACAGCACAAAGGCAAGTCTAACTACTTGATCGCAGAGTCAAGCTAATTCCTTGTTTCTTGTGCAACCTTAACCATTTTGTAGAAAATTTCCCATTGAAGGAACAGTTGGAACAGATGGACAAAATCCAAGTGCACACTGCAAAGAAGGAGCTCACAACCTTGGAAGAAGTAAGCCACTCACAGTGAGAACCATCAAAGGAAATGGTGGAAGGGTTAGGGGAGTTGATGGATCATATGGACGAGTTCAAGATTGTTGATGATTACAGCTATGTGAGACATTCTATAGCTTACAAACCTGAGAGATGTTGATCATTGCAGCTATGTGAGATATTCTCCAGCTTACAAACCTGAGAGAAATATCCTGAGAGGGGTGTGTGGTTCCTATCTGAGATAGATCTGGAATGTAGAGATGGCCTCCTCCTTACAAAGAGTTGAGAAGAACTCCGGATGATTCTCCTATGTAACACAGTGAGAAAGGAGATATAGAGAGTTGGACGTGCATGTGGCTGAGCACAAGGTGAACGTGTGAAATCCCAATGTGTTGGGTGCATCGTCATGAGAACATAAATGAAGATGATGGATTAGCCTCCTTTGAGAAGAAGAGTTGATGAGAAACTCCATATGACTCTCATGTGTAATGCAGTGGGAAAGAAGATCTGTTGAGTGGACATGCATGTGGACGAGCACAGGTGAACGTGATCCTAGTGGTTGAGCACTAGTGAAGAAGTGGTTCCTCTGTGTAATGTAGTGAGCCAGAGATATGGACATCCCTATGGATGTGCCCCTAGTGAATGAGCACTAGTGGGTATATAAGATCCCTTGATATATTTTTCAAGAGTCAGACCTGCATGTAAGCCTAATTGTAATATAAAGGGTACAAGTCGGCCCCACCTTAATGTGACTGGTAATTAATGTAAAAAATAATTAATCTGGTTAATATTAATTATATTATGAGCTAGTGAGGTCAGCCCTGTTGTGCCAATAGAAACTTATGTTGATAGGTTCATTCTATTATAAGTAAAGGTAAATTCCCCATTGAGGAATCATATCTTTCTTGGGAAAAGTGCGCACCTCTCTTGGGCACTAGTCTTCCAGGGTTTTAGCACCCTCTTGTGTGCTAGATTTTCTTGGTGGTGAAGTTCTTTCTCTTGAAGAATATAGCAAAGGATTTGGCTCGGTTTTCTTCCCTTGTTGAGAATGGTTTCCCAGGATACTTCGTGTGTTCTTCTGCATGGTGCTTCTTCTTCTAATCTTGGTCGTTGCAACATTAATGGTTATGGTTAAATGCTAAAATGGAATGAACTTCATGATTAACCTTGCTCATTGAAAAATAAACATGGTTTTAGAGCATAGGTCTTGAAAGAACCCATTGCACAAACATCTACCAAGTCTCCTCTCACTTTTGCAGAACCATACGACCCTCCTAGGGTGTCCAGAAAAATTCGCACGACCCTCCTTTCTATGGTGTTCTAGAATTTAATACTTGGACGTTGGGGCTATCTTTGGCATAGAAGATTACGGCCTCCTCTAGCGCATCTCCAGAATCTCTTTAAATCAAATTCTGAGAATTTTGAGTTTTTGGGCCTAGGGTTTCTAGGGTGCCAAAATTTCCTGCAGAATCTTAATCTTAGATTTCTAAAGAAACTTTTTTCTTAAATCAACAAGAATCTTTGTGAAACTATCAAGTTGATTGTTGGCAGTCATAATTCCAACATAATCCAAGGTTACTAATTCAACCTAATCATTAGGTTTTCAAAATCTGGTTGGCGAGAGTTTGAAGAAACCAAACAAATGAAGAACAAAGCCTTAGTAGAAGATAGACTTGATGGAGAAAGCAACTTCATCTCTTGGAAATCAAGGCTTCATGTCACCCTTGAAGAAGATGACCTATTGGATGTGGTAACTAAAACCTTACTAGACACAGCTACATATGCATAGAAGAAGATAAGAAAGGAAGAAGATGTCGAAGCAAGAAAATTAATCATCAACTCAATAAGAGATCATCTCTTACCCCGTATTTCCAATCTGAAGACATCTTATGATATGTATGAAGAATTAAAAAAAATGTTTGAAAGTGACAACACCCTCAGAGCTCTTACCTTGAAGAGCCAACTTTAAAGTACCAAGATGACGAAAGGTGACATAGTTTTCATCTTCTTTATGAATATATCAAAGATTAAAGAATAGCTAGAGACCATTAGAGAAATCATGTCTGATAGAGAACTTTTCTTAACCACTCTCAACAACCTTCCAAAAATGTGGGAGCTTTTTCTTTAGAGTATCAGTGGAAGAGAATCTATACCAACCTTTGATCTTCTATGGACAGATTTTACTCAAGAAGAACATAGACTTAGAAATAGAGGAGTGGAAGATTTCTCATAATAAAATCATACTCTTGCACTTCATACAAACAAAGGAGGAAAATTCAAAAGAAATTTCAAGAAAACATTTAAAGATGAAAATCCTTCATCAAATCCAAGTTATCAAAGAAGAGATGTTTCAGAAATTCAGTGCTTCAGATGTGACAAATATGGACACTATGCAATAAATTGTCAAACCAGGAAGAAGGGAAGACAATATGATTCTACCGCTGACATTGATCTAGATCCACCTCAAAAGAATGAAGAAAATAGAGAGGAGAAGTATTTCCTCTAAAAACTAAAGCATGACTACAAACCAGGTAAATCAATTGATTTATAATTTTATAGTTGATTGCATTTTTGAATAAATGAAGAATAGTATCCCTAGTATGGGATCCCTCAAAGACTTAGACCTTTATCCCTGGTATGGGAGTCCAAACCATATTTAATTGATTATTATGCGAGACAATCAGATATGTTGTCCTTAAAGAAGAGATACACATTCAACAAACCTAGAGAATCTCAGATGGAGATTAACAGTGAGACATTACCTTCTTCCCCTTCAACAGTTTAGAGGGAGACAGATATTATTCCAGCTAATCTAGTTTCTCCATTTGATATAACCAGAGATATTACAGTGGGGCATAAAAGGCATACCCAGGATCTACAAAACTTTGCTAGAAGAAAGAGAGACACACAAGTCCCTCAAGGGACACCTTGAGAAAGCAAAAGAGTTTTGAAAACTATCCTTCAATCGTGATCCATTTCATTGAAGAAACAAAAGGATAAATAAATATGGAAATATGCCATAACAGAAGAATACCAGTATATCTTAAAGAATGATGTATAAGATATTATTCAAAAACTAAAAGGGAAGCCTGTGAAAACTTCCAAGTAGAGAAAGCGTGCAGTTGACAGGAAGTGTCAAGAAATACAAAACTAGAGAACTCTCACAAACAGAAGGAGTTGTCTATGATGAGACACTTGATTCAATGAGACCATTACATTGTCATCTGTACTACCATCCATGAGCTGGAAACAATATCAGATGAATGGATTCTTGATGAGTTTAAATCTCAACAAAAATTATTGTTGGTCCAAAACCCATATTATTACAGTGTTGGTGACGAGAGCCCAATTTTGATGACTTATTCAGAAAACCTTGTTGTTGGATACAAGTAATCCCTGACTTCTAAATTTGAGATGAAGAATATGAGTATGATGCAATACTTCTTGGGACAAGAAATATGATAGAATACTGATGAGATTTTTCTGAGTCAAGGAAAATATACAGTGAACAATATTAAAGAAGTTCAGTATGACATAATGAAAAATCCGTCATGATAGATTTAAAGAAAAATATTGATGGTGATTCAGATGAGACTGATCCATAGATGATGTGATCACTTATGTATCTGGTTAACACCAGACTTGATTCATTCCATGACGTGAATGTGCTTAGTCATTTCATGAGTCAACCAAGACAGACTCACTAGACAACAGAAAAACATGTATTGAGATATATACGAGGTACAGTTGGATATGGCCTGAGATATTCCTCCAGTGTGAACTTGAGTTTGCAGGATATGTCGATTCAGATTGAGCAGAAACATAGTGGACTAGAAGAGCACATCTGGTTGTTGTTCTACCACGAATTTTTCCATCGTTTCCTGATGCAACATCAAGTGTGCGAATCAATGCGGCTTCGCAAGCTTCTGATAGATTTACCTGACCATGAAATGGATCCTATGATGATAACCACGAGCCATGTGTAAATATCCTTGAGAATCCATTGTTTCTTGATGGATCGAAAAACGATGAGATAAATCATCCTTATATCAGAGATATGATGCAGAAGAAAATCGTATACATATAGTACCTTCTTACACATTAGCAAATTGTGTTGGTTGTGGAGCCTAATTATCTTCCAGATTTAGAGGTCTTTGTTTCTAGCCGTGTTTATACCCCATGAAGACTTTACACCCTAGAAGAATGTACACTCTTCAACACGGGGGAATGTAGAGGGGGATTTCCCCCTCTATGGGGTCTGAGGGCGAAGCCCCCAAAGGAAAAATTGCCTTGTAAATGTATATTGTAATTTCATTGTAAATCTGGACCGTTCATTATAAGGTCGCAAATCTAACGGTAAAAATTATGTTAGGGTTTTTTTCCCTAGAAGGAAACCCTCTGTTATGAGGGAAATTTATTGCGGCTATGCATGATGGTGAATATTGTATTCTGAGATAGAAGATTGTGAGAGAAAGAAGAGGAAGTTACAGTGAGTTTGTTGTAGGTTGTATCCCTTCATTTGTTGGATAATAATAAAGGAAGGACCTGGAAATTTCTCTAGTGGACGTAGCCCACACTAGGTGAACCACGTAAATTTGTGTCTCTATTGTATTGTGTATCTTCTGTGTTTTTTTTCTACACTTGTTTTATTTTATTTCTCCACGGTCATGTTTTTATAACAACTGGTATCAGAGCGAAAGGTAACTCACAGGAAATGAGGTTTCCTGGTTCGAGTGGGAGCAATGGCGGAATATGGAAATTTTAGGGTTGAGAAATTTAACGGCCAAAACTATGAGTTATGGAAGATGTAGATGGAAGATTATTTATATCAGAAGGATCTATTCCTACCATTGGGTGGAGTAGAAAAGAAGTCGATGACCATGAAGGAAGAAGAATGGGATATTCTTGACAGAAAGACTCTAGGAACGATACGGTTGAGCCTGGCAGCGTCAGTGGATTTCAATATTTCGAAAGAAAAGACAACGAAGGCTTTGATGGACGCATTGGCTAAATTGTATGATAAACCCTCGGCATCCAATAAGGTATTTCTAATGAATATATTATTTAATATGAATATGTCATAAGGTGGGTCTATTGTAGATCATTTAAATGAATTTAATATGATTACTAATGAACTAATTCTGTAAAAGTGGACTTTGATGATGAGGTCGGGGCTCTTCTAATCTTGTGCTCATTGCCAGAAATATGGAACGGCTTGGTCATGGTTGTAAGTAACTCTGTCTCTGGTTCAAATACTTTAAAATTTGATGATGTTGTTGGTGTTATCCTTAGTGAGTAAATGAAATGGAAAAGCATAGCTGAGACATCAGGTAATGTGTTGAACATGGAGAACAGGGGAAGACAAAAGGATAGAGGAAAGGACTCAGGGAACCACGGGAATTCTAGGAAGGGCAGATCCAAATCCATACTTGGAAAGATAGAGTGCTAGAATTGTGGGAAGAAAAAACATCTGAAGAAAGACTGTAGAGATCCAAAGAAACAAAGAGATGGACAATAGGAGAGAAATCAAAAAGAAAATGTAACAGGCGATGTGTTACAAGATGCTTTGATTCTTTCTATAGACAATATTTCTGAGTCTTGGGTGGTAGATTCAAGGGATTCATTTCATGCCACACCCCATAGGAAACATTTTCTAGATTATGTTCACGATGATTTTGGACAGGTTCATTTAGGTGATGATGAACCATGCAAAATTGTTGGAATGGGAAAGGTAAAAATAAAGCAAAACAATGGAAACCAATGGTTGTTGAAAAAGGTAAGACATGTTCCAGATCTAAGGAAAAATATAATTTCAACAGGATAGTTGGAAAGTGAAGGTTGTATATCCATATTTACAGATAAGATTTGGAAGGTCATCAAAGGATCATTGGTGATAGAAAAAGGAGAGAAGGTAGGTACATTGTATTTATGTACTCGTAGTACTGACTCTTCTATCTCTTTAGATTCTACGGGAATGGATACAACATTGTGGCATCATAGGCTTGGACACATGAGTGATAAGGGGATGCAGATACTTCATAAAAGAAATATGTTTCCAGATCTTAAATAAATTGATTTGGACTTCTGTGAGCATTGTGTTTATGGAAAACAAAAGAGAGTCAGATTTCTCAGAGTCGGAAAAGAAAAGAAGAGTGAAAGGTTAGATCTTGTGCATATAGATGTATGGGGACCAACTCAGGTATCATCTCCTGGTGGCTCTCATTACTATGTTACTTTTATTGATGATGCAACTAGAAAAACTTGGGTTTATTGCATTCGACAAAAATATGATGTTTTTGATACTTTTCAGAAATGGAAAGCTTTGGTTGAGAATGAGACAGGAAAAAATTTGAAGTGTCTCGGATCAGATAATGGAGGTGAATATTGCAGCAAGGATTTTGATGATTATTGTTCATACCATGGGATTCGTAGAGAGAAGACAGTTCCAAGAACACCACAAGAAAATGATGTGTCAGAAAGG
>ML788090.1:275661-300520 GCA_009831015.1 Picea engelmannii
CCTGCGTACCATTCTTAAAATATGATTTTGAGAAAATGATTAATGTAACTTCTTCTGGAAAATGTTCTTAAAGAAGAGTTTGATCTTCTATCACCATGACATGATCATATTATCATCCCGATAACCAAAAATGCGGATAACAGTCCTAGACATCCAAAAACCTAACCCTAGGAGATGAAGCGCCAAAATTCATGTGGGCCCCGTTTGGGTAAGTTAGTACATCAACTTCTCGGGGTCGTAACTTTTGCATACGATCTCCGATTTAGGCGTATGATATCTCGTTGGAAAGGTATCGTCGAGGAGATTCATTTTGGGGGATCAATAATTCCTTTGAATATCATTGAGAACCTTGATCTCAAAAAGCCTTCATTTAGGCCCTCAAAATGGCCCCGGAAGTTAAAACTTGTTAAAAATAGTAAATTTCCAAAATTGCCAGAAAACTATTTTGAGCCAGTCGGAAAAGGTGGGTGGCCATAGATATCCACCTAGATCAATCCTCCCTCTTTAGGAAGAAATGGTCTCCATTGCATTGAGTTCCCGGGGGCAAGGGAAGAACGTTTTCTGGATATGCATCTGGGTGAGTTGCTTGTATTACTGGAGACGTCGCGTTGCTTGGTTTGCAGAAGTCTGTCATGAACCTGTTGAAGCTGAGGTTGTTCAACAAGTTGAGCTGCATGAGGGGAAGGTGTGCAGAAGGAATCTTTGTGCTTTGCTGCGACCTTGTCGACCCGCTTCTGTTGGATAGAAGGTGTAGGGGGCAAGGTTGAAGTGGTTGCAGTGTCCTTATGTTCCCCTTTTGAACAGATTGTGAAGAAGCTGAATTTTGCAGTATGAGATACTACCTTGCGACACTTTTTAGGTGGAACAATAGTTGGAAATACCTCTGGTATTCTGTAGAGATGACCCCCCAAATTAACAATGACACTACGGGGTCGAGACTCATAAACAGCATGGCATCTCCACATATATGGTTGGCCCAAGAGAACATCACAGACATCCAGTGGGGAAACATCACATAATACCTCATCCTTGAAGGGTTGGATGTCGTATGACAATCAACATTGTTGGCTAACATGGAGATCTCATCCTTACCGAAGCCACCCGATGTTGTATGGATGCGGGTGTGGTGTTGTCAACAATCCCAACTGTTTGACGACCTCTGCTGAGATGAGGTTCTTTTGGCTTCCGCTATCAACAATAAAATGCAGCGGGGTCCCCTTCACCCACATATGTGAATGAAAAAGGCACTCCCCCTCTTCAAGATATATTGTTTCTTTTGGTTGAATTGTTGCAGTTGCGACAATAGTAGTGGGGTCTGCGTCAATGATCTGTCCTTTACAGAGTGAAAGACTCACTAGAATGGTGGCAGCTTATCTCTGAGAAGAGATGTGACGGCTACTCGCATTTGCAAGAAGATGATTACAATGAGGCTCTGAAGGCCTTTTTACAATAAACAGGAATGCCAAAATTCCTAGACATCCAAAAACCTAACCCTAGGAGATGAAGCGCCAAAATTCATGTGGGCCCCGTTTGGGTAAGTTAGTACATCAACTTCCTGGGGTCGTAACTTTTGCATACGATCTCCGTTTTAGGTGTATGATAGCTCGTTGGAAAGGTATCATCGAGGAAATTCATTTAGGGGACTCAATCATGCCTTTGTATATCATTTAGAACCTCTATCTCGAAAAACCTTCATTTAGGCCCTCAAAATGGCCCCGAAAGTTAAAACCTGCTAAAAATAGTAAAGTGCCAAAATTAGATGAAGAATGACTCCCTAGATGAGAGGGAGTGTTGATTATTTCATCTATGTGAGACATTCTCCATCTTACCAACCTGAAAGATGTTGATCATTGCAGCTATGCGAGATATTATCCAGCTTACAAACCTGAGAGAAATCCCCTAAGATGGGTGTGTGGTTCCTATATGAGATAGATATGGAACGTAGATATGACCTACTCCTTACAGAGAGTTGAGAAGAACTCCAGATGATTCTCCTATGTAACGCATTGAGAAAGGAGATATGCAGAGTTGGACGTGCATGTGTTTGAGCACAAGGTGAACGTGTGAAATCCAAAAGTGTTGGGTGCATCGTCATGAGAATAGAAATAAAGATGAAGTATTAGCCTCCTCTAAGAAGAAGTGTTGATGAGAAAATCTTGATGAATCTCCTATGTAATGCAGTGGGAAAGAAGATCTATTGAGTGGGTGTGCCTGTGGTCGAGCATAGGTGAACGTGATCCTAGTCGTTGAGCACTACTGAAGAAGTGGTTCTTCTATGTAATGCAGTGAGCCAGAGATATGGACATCCCTATGGATGTACCTCTAGTGGATGAGCACTAGTGGGTGTATAATATCCCTTGCAATATTGTTCAAGATTCAGACCTGCATGTAACCCTAATTTTAATATTAAGGGTACAGGTCAGCCCCACCTTAATGTGACTCGTAATTAATGTAAAAAATAATTAATCTGGTTAATATTAATTATATTATGAGCTAGTGAGGTCAGCCATGTTGTTCCAATAGACACTTATGTTGACAGGTTCAGTCTAGTATAAGTAAAGGTAAATTCCCCATTGAGGAATCATATCTTTCAGGTGAGTTTGGAAATTTAAGCAAGTACACCTTCTTGGGAAAAGTGTGCACCTCTCTTGGGCGATGTTATTCTATGGTTTGAGAACCCTCTTGTGTGCTAGGTTTTCTTAGTCGTGAAGGTATTTCTCTTGAATAATATAGCAAAGGATTTGGTTGGGTTTTCTCCCCTTGTTGAGAAGGGTTTCCCAGGATACTTCTTGTGTTCTTGTGCATGGTGCTTCTTCTTGTAATCTTGGTTGCTGCAACATTAATGATTATGGTTAAATGATAAAATGGAATGAACTTTATGCTTAACCTTACTCATTGAAAAATCAACAAAGACAAGGTACCATAGACAGTGTTCGCAAAATGGAGGGGCTAGACCATTTTTTGTGGGCATGATAGTGAGTGAGGTGAAGGTGGAAGCCTTGGTTGACACCGGCACGACCCACAGTTTCATAAGTGAAGGGACTAATACATCATTGTATTGTAAGCCTGAGAGAAGTATGGTTGCATTCAAAGTGGTCAAATCAATGGTGAAATCAGTGACAGGAGTGGTTCGTTCTGCACCATTGAGATTCAGGAATTGGTTTGGCACTTGGGGTTTGACAGTGGCTCTGTTGGATGATAATGAACCATGTACTTCTTGACATCCCTTCTATCCAATATGTCCCAACCTTCGACGCCACAACATTGTCTTTTCTTCAAAGATTGTAGGGATTAGGTCTTCTTCATTTCCATTCTCAAGAACAAAAAAATGGTTGCACCCATTACTGATAGTGCTTCTCAACATCTTGTAGAGATTTATGTTCCAAACTCCCTCCATCAATGCCATTTCTCCTCAAACCATTTTGTAGGTTTCCTTTTCAAACATTGTATGTACACCTCCATCACTCATATTACTTATAGATATCAAGTTTCTAGCCATCTCTGGAATGTGCAAAACCCTAAAGAGTGTTCTAATCCTTCCATCCTTGAGCCACAACTTGAATTTTCCATATCCTATGATTCTAGTTGTCTAGTCATCTCCTAGGAAAACATCACCTCCATTATATTTTTCATATTTATAAAACCACTTCCTTTAAGGAGTCATATCAAAAGAAGCATATGAATCTATCAGCCATACATCATGATCTACATGTGTGCTTAAATAAGATAAGTACGCATCCCCTCCTTTTGAGGATGTTTTCCCTTCTATGGAAGGAACATCATCATATCCCTACCCTCTCTCAACACTTTTTTATCTACAATCCTTCTTGTAATGCCTAGTTTTACCACATTTCTAGCATTTCCTTATGGATTTTCTTGGAGATTTAGATCTACCTCTAAATTTAGATCTCTCACTCAAGGACTTATTTTTATTTCTATCCAGGTAACATCCTCTAACAAATAAGGAATATGTGCTTTGATTATCCATGGTTTTCCTCCTCCTTTCTTACAATAACAAGGACGAAAGCACATCATCAAATTTTAATGTGGTTTCATTACTCCTAATAGCTACAACCAAATTATCACATGAATATGGAAAATAAAACAATAAACTAATGCACTTATCTTCATTAAAAAATTTAATGTCGACAGACAAAAACTAACTTACTATAGTACTGAAGGCATTTAGATGATCTGACATGGAGTCTCCATCATTCATCCTCAAGAGGTATAGTTTATTCCAAAGGAAAATTTTGTTTACTAGGGACTTAGACTAATACAAGGCCCCTAACTTATCCCATAATTCCTTGGTTGTAGCTTATCCTTAGACATTTAGTAACACTGAATCTAAAAGACACAACCAGATTGTGATTTTTTCCTCCCTATCCAACTTCGTCCAATATTTTGTTGACATACCGATAAGTGTAGTACCATGATCCACAACGACCCATTGTTCCTTATCTACCAGAATATCCTCCATCTTCAGCTTCCAAAGCTCAAAGATTTTCAGATTAAATTTCTTTATCTCAATTTTAGAATTGCTCGCCATTTTCTTTCACCACAAGAATAACCACTATAGAGCTCTCACTAAGGCCAAGATTATCATAAACCCAAGATAATCAAACCCTTAGCAACAAAGGCATCCCCATGAAGCCAAAAACTCCTCTGATAAAAAATCTATGTTTTAAACATGTTTACAGTATTTTAATGCACACACATTATTTATAAAATAAAAAGGAAAACAATAGCATTCACACATAGTACTCAAAGATTTACCCTAGAAACCAATAACCAAGAAAACCGACAAATGTTTAGAACCGCACCTCTAACTTTCATTGTATTAACTTCACTTTAAAAATACAACATGTGTGTGTGTGTGTGTGGCATCCAAAATCAATTGACCTATATTAGAATACAACCTTAATTCCTTAACCAGAATTAAAAAGCCATGGGCTGAAAAATTGTATGCCAAAACCACCCAAAACGAACACAAAAAAAATTATTCGACTCCCACCCCCCCTACCAACTATGCTCAGTGCATCCATTTCATATGTGGATCTAACCATGCAAATAATATAACACATACCCAACAAGAATCAACAATTAAGAAGCACAACATCAATCTTGATTTGTCTTCTTTCAACTCTTCTTCTCGTCGACATGCAATTTTTGTTTCTGGTTTTTCATTCAATAAAACATCTATTTCTTCTTATGATGTGTGGCTTATTGATTTTGGATCATATTATCATATGGCTAAGGATAAAGCCATTTTTTCTACATGTAACACCAAATAAATATTTGTTGGTGATGATAGGTCTTTTAATGTTGTAGGTTTTGGAAAAGTGCAATTAGATGATAGTCATTTTAATGATGTATTATGTGTTCTAAGTCTCTCCTGCAACCTTCTATTAATTTATCAAATCACTCATTCAAGTGAAGGTGAAACAATAGAGTTTTCACCTCACCAAGTTGTAATCAAGGATTCAAAAGACCCTTAACATGTTCTAGGAACTGGAATTCTTGTGATATTACCAAGTTGTACAAATTTCACACCTTTGGGTCATCATCATTTTGATCAATCTTTATTTCTCTTAGCAATGACTTGAGCAAACTTTGACATGAGCAGTTTGGTCATCTAAATTATCACTCATTGTAGCAACTATGTAATCACAATATGTTGACTAGTCTTCCTCTCATTTCGTGCAGAGATGGTGTTTATGTCCTTTGTGTTCTCGGAAAAAAACATTGGGATATTTTTAACAAGCATGTCTCTATACACACCTCAACACGCTTACAACTTGTTCATAGTGATTTGTATGGTCCGCTTCTTTCTCCTCCTTTCACTAGGTGTAAGTACTTTTTAACTTTCTTTTATGTCTCCAGATCCACTTGAGTTTATTTCTAAAAACTTAAAGAGTGAATTTTTTGACATTTTTTTGGCCTACAAGGCCCTTGTAAAAAAATAATCCAAACATAAATACAGAGGTTAAGAACAAATATTGGAGGAGATTATTTTAACAACAACTTTTCAACTTATTGCATTGCACAGGGCATTCAAATGCATCATACTATTCCATATATGTTGATGCTTTACTTATACAACTAGCAGTTATGGTTCTTCTTTGTTATTAAAATCATTTAGCACATTAGTTTCATAATATAGAAGAACACTGAAAGAGAGGCAATTATGAAAAAAATAGAGACACACATATTATCCTGGGAAACCCTCATGGGGAAGAAAACCCAGAAAAAACTTCCTCAATATAGATAGACCAAAAACAAAGCAGAATATCCTCCTCTACTCCTTCGCTAGGAAAGAGTAGCACACCACTTAACCAAGAGATACCAAGAGATAAATCAAAAATCATCCTTGACGTCACCCCTAGTTGTAGCAGGTACTCCTCCAAGACTTGTGCACTTTTTCCTCTTGCTGCAGAGAACATGAGTGAGTGTACGAATGAGTCTTTGGCCTCCCTTATAAATAGTGGTCTGGACAACCTAAAATCAGGTATGGGTTGACCTGTCACTTTACCTTCTTATTTTACATTTAAATTGTCAAAGCACAATAGGGTCGGCTTTTACAAAGGCATAATAGGGCCTAATTAACAAATATAATATAACAATATTATTCAACACTCCTTCTTAGGTATAATATTCTTCAAAGTTACAATATTTGAACACCCCCCCCCCTTAACAAGAAGGGTATTATGCTGACAACATCACTAACAACTTATTGGACTCAATACATCATCAAGAGGAGGATACATCGTCAGTAGTATCGGGAACATTGTATGGCATATCTATAAATCATTGGAAGTTTTTCTCATCATCAACATTAGTAGAAACTAAGCATCATCATCATCTACAGCGCGGAGCTAGAGTAACATCATCATCATCAACAACAACACAAATTTGGAACATTAACATCAATAGCACGAAGCTAGATTAACAACACCAATGGAAACATAATGAAACAGGAGCATCAACAACAACAACAAAAATTTTGGGCACTCTGACAGACCGTCCATCCGAACTTACGGGATCTTTCCAGGGATAATAAAATCCCCTAGGATATTAATCCTAATGATTTTCCACACTACTGACAATAGCAAGTATACACATACATAGGCACTCCAACAGACCATCCATCCAGACCTTACAAGATCTGTCCAGGGATGATCAATCCCCTAGGATATAAATCCTAACGAGTTTCCTTGTTGGTGGTTAGGATACCATAATATCATCAATGTCACTCCCCCTTTCAAGGGAAGTCCTTTCGAAATACACCAAGCTTGTCTCGTAAGTACTCAAACTTCACACGAGACAAAGGCTTAGTCAACACATATACTACCTACTCATGTGTGCCAACATATTGGAGCTTCACAACTCCCTTCTGTATCATGGCATTAATGTAGTGGTATTGGATCTCAATGTGCTTCATTTTATCGTGGAACACTGATTTCTCTGTCATATTTATTCAAATTTGGTTATCAAAAAAGATCATGGTACCATCCATCTCTAGGTAAAAATAGACTTGTCAACAAATTTCAAAGCCATATGGATTTACAATTGGCATACCATGTTGCAATGTACTCTGCTTCTGCCATACTGAGAGAAATATTGGATTGCTTCCTGCTTTTCCACGAAGTCATGGCTGACCCCAAACTGAAACAACATCCTGAAGTTCTTTTTTCTATCTGAATCCCTTCCAGCCCAATTTGAATCAGTATAGCCATACAATATAAAGTCACAATCTCTAGTATAACAGAGACCATAGTCCAACGTACCCTTAAGATATCTCATCACATGATTTGCAGCTACAAGGTGAACATGTCTGGGCTCCACCAGATACTGACTCAAGGTGTTCAAAGAAAAGAATATATTTGGTTTGGTATTCGTCAGATACATCAAAGAACCAATCATCTATCTGTATAGAGTAACATCAACAATTTCCGACGAAGTATCAGCCAATAACTTCAGATTCATCTCCATAGGAGTGGACATGGATCTACATTCCATCATGTCGAATCTCTTCAGAATTTCCATAGCATAATTTCCTTGATTAAGGAAAATCTCTTATGGGCTCTACCATAATTCAATACCTAAGAAATAGTGCATCAATCCTAGGTCCTTCATTTCAACTTCAGCGGCAAGCTTCTTCTTAAAATATGTGATGATCTTTTCTTCATCTATCAAGAATAATTCATCCACATATAGAAGCAATCTAACTGGTCCATCATTCTTAATCTTGAAGTAAATGTCAGGATCATATTCACTCTTGGTAAATCCCAAGCTCATCAGAAAACTATCAATCTTTCCATACCAAGCTATTGGAGATTGCTTCAACTTGCAGACATGAGTCTTCCTGTCTTGTACTTTGAAACCAAATTTTCACATCATATTGTACCAACCTAGTACACATGCTCAGTTGCAACTCAATCTTCATAATAATTTGTTGGTTCTATGAGCTTTCTGCAAATAACTATTTGTCTCACTGCTTGAGAGTATGCCCTTTACTTTTTCTGCAACTGTTCCTTTTGGAACTGGGACTCTGCACCTGCAGCTACTCTTTCTGAAGCTGATAATGGTTGCCCCATTCTCACTATAGTTGTTGAACTCTGAGAGTAGCTCCTCTACTCCATCATGGGAACAACTTCATCTGAAACTGAGAGTGGATCAATAAATGACAATGAGGGTAGTGTATCCCCTTTCTCTGGAGTTAACTCAATCTTCTATTGTATTCATGTCTCCATGGCCTGACTAATGTACTGCACCAACTGGCACTGCAAATAACTCAATATCAAAAACAAGGATTTTCATACCTGCTCCCTCTGAATCTCATATTGTATCGGATTATTTTAATCAATCATGTTTGTTCTATATATACTTCTTCTGATTACTAGAGCAAGTGTCTCTTCATAGTCTTCTCCCTCTTTCTAGGAGAATCCTCTGGACACAAATCAAGATTTTTATTGTTATTTGCAACATGCTTGATCTGGTAGATCAATCTTGGAAGTCACCACTGACTTCCCTTCTAGTCTCAAGGAAAAAATCCATATCCCAGTCCTTCTGACTGGCTTCCTCTGGTGTCATTGAAACAAGGGAATCTTCCCAGGAGACTTCATATCTCCTAGAAGTCTTTGAAGCTACGATCTGGTCTTCTCAACTTATGGCATATGTTTTTATGTCCAAGAATACATATCTTTCTCTCATCTGAATCTGAGGCGGAATACTTTCAAAATGAAAGTATCTAAGCCATTGACTCTCACTGAGATTAGGCTTACTCTGAGTCTCCATGCTCCCTCTTAAGCTTGACTCCCTCTGAGTCTATATAATATTTAGAGCCATCTGCTCCCTCTAATATGTCTCGTCAATGCTATATGTCTTTGCATCCTACAAAGTGTCACGGGCCCATGTTGGTCTCTTTTTGGTTACTGCATTGATTTTGGGTAGGCCCTTCTTGTAAGTTTTAAACCTGTGAAGCAAATCAATGCATATAGATTCTTAAGAAAAACATAAATTAATCAATGGCTCATACACATAGTACACAGAGATTTATACCGGAAACCCTTAACTAGGAGAAAACCATTCAATGCTTCATTGTGTTAATTTCACCATTCACCATACAATATATATACAATGTTTTTAGGTATTATGTAGATACTAAAACCCTATTCCATTAATCCGGAATTAATTTAGAAAACCATTAAGAATAGAAAAATCCACTAAAATAGCAAAAATGCCCAAAAAACAATTTGGGGCATTGCCCCAAACACTGCACATAACCAGGGGGGGGGGGGGCATACCTGCCCCCCCCTAGGAAGCGCCCAGCACACACGACACAAAGAGCACTACTAAAGGGATCGTTAGACATAGTTGTCAAATCTAACGCGCCCACACACACACATGCAAATAATATAACACATACCCAACATTCTCCCACTTGTTGTTTTCTTTGCATCCAGGGGTCCAAAGGATTATATAGTCAACAATCCAGGGAAGAAATGCCCATTGTTACTCTACACCAGGTGAAATGTTTTGTTCTCGTAGACTTTGTCAATGAATCTGCAACATTCTTCAAAGTGTCAACCTTTTCCAGCAACACCTTCTTTTCTTCAACCATGTCTCTCACAAAGTGATACTAAACATCAATATTCTTTGTCTTCGAATGATAAGCTAGGTTCTTTGCCAGGAAGATTGCACTATGATTGTCACAATCTAATCTCACCTCTTGTTGTACCAACCCAATACTTGAACACAATCTCTATAACCATACTTCCTCCTTGCTTGCATGAGTGGCTTCCATGTATTTAGCTTCTGTAGTTGAGAGTGCCACTACAGCCTCTCTTTTTCTCATCCAACTTATTTCTCCTCCAAATAGGTTAAACACATACCCACTTGTAGATATTTTGTGATCCATATCTCAGCCCAGTCTACATCAGCAAAGACATGTATGTCCACCACTATGTCCAATCCTATTCTTCCTTGGTAGCACAATCCATAATTGGTAGTGCCACGAAAATACCTGAAGACCCTCTTTATTGATGTCCAATGCTCCTTCCCTATTTTTGGCATATACCTGTTCAA
Source organism: Picea engelmannii (assembly GCA_009831015.1). Lineage (NCBI taxonomy): Eukaryota > Viridiplantae > Streptophyta > Pinopsida > Pinales > Pinaceae > Picea > Picea engelmannii. The sequence continues at coordinate 286,249 of ML788090.1, forward strand.
AACTCCCACTGCATATGAAATGTCCAGTTTAGTACAGACCATTGCATATGGAACATGGGACATGTCCTCTTCTTATTCTTGTGTCTCAGGACACTGATCTGCAGATAACTTTACACCTATAGGAATAGGAACCTTGACCGGTTTACTTCCATGCATATTAAACCTCTGCAATATCATCGCAACATATTTTCTTTGATTCAACCAGAGTTTCATGTTTTCACGATCTCTTTTAATCTCCATTCCCAGAATGAAGTTAGCATCACTGAGATCCTTCATGTCGAATTTGGAGGATAGTTGTGATTTCATCTCCTTGATAACATCCATGTTATTTCCTATCAACAACATGTCATCAACATACAACACTACATAAATGAAGTGATTACCAACCTTCTTGGAATATACATAGTGATCAGCCATGCTTCTCACAAATCCCAATCCAAGGATGTATGTGTCAAACTTTTGGTACCACATCCTAGGTGATTGCTTCATACCATATAGTGACTTCTTTAGCTTACAGACCAAGTCTTTCTTTCCCTTCACTACAAAGCCTTATGGTTTCTTCATGTAGATTTCTTCTTCCAGATCCCCATGTAGGAATGTTTTCTTCACATCCATCTGTTCCACTTCAAGATCAAAAGTAGCAGCAATAGATAAAATAAATCTAATAGAAGTTAACTTATCAACAGGAGAAAAAATCTCACCAAAGTCAATTTCCTCTACCTGGGAATAACCTTTTTCTATTAACGGAGCTTTGTACTTCTCCACTTTTCCTTCTGCATTAAACTACTTTCTAAACAACCATTTTCAACCAACAAATTTTCTTCCAGCTGACAACTCAACTATATCCCATGCCTCATTCTTATCCAAGGCATCCATTTCTTCAACCATGGCCTTCTTCCAGAGTTTACTATCCTCTGAATTTATTGCTTCCCTGACAGTTTTGGGATCATCATCAGTAATAGATAAAGAAAAATTGGAACGGAAATCAGGTGGACTATACCTTTGTGGTTGCCTTATTTCTCTCATTGGTCTCCTCAATACTGGGGTATGAGGTTCTTGTTATTCTGCTTCATCTTCTTCAAATGATTAATATTTTTCATCATCCAACTCAAACTCTATTTTCTCAAGTTCTTCTAGCCTTGGTAGGAGTTCATGTTTGGAAACATCTTTTACCTCTCTAAAAAAAACATCTCGACTGTAAACATTCTTCTTGGTTTCTAGGTTCCAAAGCTTATAACCTTTCACACCATATTTATAACCAATAACAATACGTTTTTCATCTTTTTTATCCAGCTCACTCATATTTTCCTTTGGAACATGTACATAAGCATCACAACCAAACACTATAAGATGTTCAAGAGAGGGTTTTTTTCCAATCCATACCTCGTTTGGAGTTTTATCATACAGCGTTGATGAGGGTGATCGATTGACCAGGTAACATGTTGTACCCACTGCCTTTGCCCAGAATTCTTATCCTAACTCGGCATCGCTGAGCATGTTCCTTGCTTTTTCCATCAGTGTCTTGTTCATCCTTTCTACAACTCCATTCTACTAAGGTGTGTATGGAGTAGTCTTCTGCCTTGCTATACCACACTTCTTACATAATTATTCAAAATCATTTCTGCAGAATTCTCCACCATTATCTGTCCTCAATACCTTTATTTTATTCTCTATCTGATTTTCTACCAGGGCCTTAAACTCTTTAAATTTATCCAATACCTCGGATTTCTTTCTAAGAAAATAAATCCATGTGTTCCTTGAGAAATCATCTATGAATGAACCATAATACACAGATTTACCTAGTGATGGAATAGGCACAGGTCCAAACACATCACTGTGTATCAACTCTAAGATCCCCTTTTCTCTTGTAACACCACATGGAAATCTTACTCGATTATGTTTTCCATATATGAAATGTTCACAGAAATCAAAATCCAGAGTGAAATTAGACATACCTTCAATCATACCTTTACCATGTAGTGTTCAAAGGCCATTTTCTCCAATATGCCCCAGTCTTTGATGCCACAGCATGGTCTTCTTTCCATGGACAGTATTGGTCTTGTCTTCTTTATTTGTCTGCTCAGGGACAACAGAACTGCTACACCCATTAGTATAAGTGCTTCCCAACAACTTTTACATAGTTCCACACCGAACTCCCCTCATCAACACCATTGCTCCTTGTACCATCTTGCAAGTTCCCTTTCCAAATACAATATCCACCCCTTCATCATCCAACTTGCTTACAAGTATTAGGCTCCTGGCTAGTTTTGGAATGTGCAGAACCCCAAGGAGAGTTCTAATCCTTCCATATTTTAGCAGCAACTTAACCCTTACACGCCCATGATTTTGGCGGTCAAGTCATCTCCTAGGAATACATCACCACCATCGTATTTTTCATATTCAAAGAACCACACCCTTTGAGGAATCATATGGTATGACGCACTTGAGTCGATCCACCATACATCACGGTCTGGATGTGTACCTATAGATGCCAGGTAAACATCACATCCTTCTTCAGTGGAGGTTTTCGCCTCTGTGGAAGAGGTACTATCAAATCCCTTTGGTTTATCAACCTTCTTAGACATGCAATCTTTCTTATAATGCCCTATTTTACCACACTTCTATCATTTCCTCAAAGATTTTCCTGGAGACTTAGATCTACCTGAAGATTTAGATCTCCCCCCCGAAGACTCACTAGGATTCCTGTCTTGGGTACGAACTCTTACAAATAAAGTGTATGTGTTATGACCATCCATTTTTTTTCGCCTCATCTCTTTAGATAACAAGGATGCAACTACATCCTCATACTTCAATGTAGATTGAGTAGTACTACCAATTGCTACAACTAGATTATACCAAGAGTCTGGCAAAGAACATAACAAAGTAATACACTTATCTTCTTCTGCAATCGTAATATTAACAGATACAAGTTGACTTACTAGAGTATTAAAGGCATTTAGATGTTCTGTCATAGAATCTCCATCTTCCATCCTAAGATGATACAGCTTATTTCGAAGAAAGAACTTGTTTACCAGGGACTTTGATTGATACAAATTCCCTAAATTATCCCATAGTTCCTTGGTTGTAGATTCTCCTGAGACATTCAACAACACTGAATATGCCAGGCAGAGTCGAATAGTACTCCTTTCTCTTTTGTCCAACTTCTCCCAATCTTCCTTTGACATACCAGTAGGTGGTGTACTAGTAGTTTCTATCCTAGTAGGTTGTGTACTAGTCGACTGTGTGCCAATAGGTTACGCACCAGTAGGTTGTGTACCAGGATCCACAACGATCCATTGTTGTTTGTCTACAAGAAGGCCCTCCATCTTGAGCTTCCATAGCTCAATTTTTTTATCGTTGAAATTCTCTATCTCGATTCTAAAAGAGCTCACCATTCATCTTTCTACACTCGAATTTCCACTACAAAATCTCCCACTAAACCCAGGTTTATCACAGACCCAAGATAAACTTGATCTATCAAGACCGAGCCAAACCCTCAGCAACAAAGGCATCCCTCTGAAGCTAAAAATGAGCTCTGATACCACATGTAATTTTTAAACCTATGAATTAAAGCAATGCATATAGATTCTTAAGCAAAACAGAAATTAATCAATGGCTCATACACATAGTACACAAAGATTCATACCAAAAACCCTTAATCAAGAGAAAACCATTCAACGCTTCATTGTATTAATTTCACTATTCACCATACAATATATATACAATTTTTTTAGGTATTTTGTAGACCAAAACCTTAATCCCTTAATCCAGGATTAATTTAGAAAACTGCTAAGAATAGCAAAATCCGTTAAAATAGAAAAAATGCCCAAAAAAAAAAAAATTGGGGTGTTGCCCTGAACGCTGCGCTTAACCAGGGGGGGCATACCTGCCCCCCCCTAGGAAGCGCCCGGTGCACACGACACAAAGAGCACTACTAGAGGGATCATATGCAGTTTTCGAATCTGACGCGCCCACACACAAACATGCAAAGAATATAACACATACCTGACACTTCTATCTCTACTAACTCTTCCTAATTATCTGAAGAGTGATTAACTGCACCAAAGGGATTTGTTTGGTCTTCTTTGGAGCCTTATGGTCCTCATGATATGTCTCCATATGATATTTTATGTATCTATAAAAAGTAGCTTCTTGTTCTTCTTTGGTACATGGATGTGTACAATTATGTATACAACTTGGATAGTTTTCTTCATGTTTCATCTAATATTTTTCCTCCTGCAATCATCACTATAGCTCCCTCAGGGTTATCACATGTGGCCTGTCTAGAATAAGAACAACAAGGTAGAAACAGTAGACAAGAATAATACTCTTTATAATAAGAATAGAAATAATAGTGATAACGATCGTCACAATAGCTCCTTCGTAAATATCACTTGTGACATGCCTGAAAAAAGAGGCAAAATTAAGAAATACAATAATAAGAAATGAGAGAAACATTCTTCTAGTGTTGTGACCAATCATTCCTCTGTGGTAACCTGGAAACAAAACAAGAAGTTTCTCCTAGAGAAGAAGTAATCAATTTAATACTTTGACTTTAATTTTGACCAATGATTAGTATGATAGTCATAACTTCAACAGATCAAAATACAACCTATATGTTCGTAATATCACAATAATGCCATAACAAATAGAGACATATCAGAACAATGAAACCTGGGGTGTGTTGTTCCTCTAAATGTGTTGGATATAAGATCCTTTGGGATCTACGATTGTTGTTTGGACAAAAGATCATTTTTCCTTCAAATACCCTTAAGATAATGATACAGTTTAAACATATGTAAGTACATACCTCCAACAACATTGACAGGTAGTGGCACCATCCGGTAGTAGCAGCAAGCAATAACGGACCTTTAAAACTTCAAAGGTGCTTCAACTTGTAACTTAAAGTTAGTTGGAAATTTTCTAGGGTAAGGCGCACTAGCACAACAAAAATCAGTCCCAACACTTCAAAAGAACTTTCACTGCAATTGGTGTTGCAACTGGCATGAACGAACTGGCATTGCAACTGCAACTGGTACTGCAACTTATGGTCTTACGAAGAAACCCTAATTTCTCAAACTTCAATTTTTAGAATTTTGATCCAAGGAATATATGTGCCCACCTAGGGAGAGTTCCTAGGTGTGGTTACTTTCTCCAACGTCCTCCTCAAACAAGGAAAATGTCACACTTAGGGTTTATGCAAAAACCCTAATTTTGCAGCAACTGCAATACTGAAACTGAATCTTGGAGAGGGTGCACTAAAGCTAGCAACTTCTTATAAACTATGATTTGGTCTCTTTCATGCCTACTTTGATACCATGTTCATGTTTTACTTATATAGCTAGCAGTTATGGTTCTTATTTGTTATTACAATCATTTATCACATTAGTTGCATATATAACATCATTGAAACAGAGGCAATCACAGAAACAATAGAGACACACAGATTATTTTGGGAAACCCTCATGGGGAAGAAAACCTAGAAAAAAATTCCTCAATATAGACAGACCAAAAACAAAGCGTAATATCCTCCTCTACTCCTTCTCTAGGAAAGAGTAACACACCACTTAACCAATAGATACCAAGAGATATAACAAAAATGCTCCTTGACTCCACCCCCAATTGTAGCAACTACTCCTCCAAGACTTGTGCACTTTTTCCTCTTGTTGGAGAGCACGTGAGTGGGTGTACAAATGAGGCATTGGCCTCCCTTATAAATAGTGGTCTGGACAACCTAAAATTAGGTCTAGGCCGACCTATCACTTTACCCTCTTAATTTACAATTAAATTATCAAGGCACAATAGGGCCAACGTTTACAAAGGCATAGTAGTGCCTAATTAACAAATATAATATAACAATATTATTCAACACTCCTTCTTAGGTAGAATATTCTTAGAAGTTACAATATTTCAAAAATATACACCATAGTTAAATGGTGTTTCTAAGAGAAAGAATCAAACCTTAAAGGAAATGGAAAATTATATGATCTAATCTAAGGGATTAAGTCCTCTTTTTTTGGTAGAATCCATTAATTGTGTCAATTACATAGTAAATCACACTCTCACAAATTCTTTAAAAAATATAACACTAGAGGAAGCATGGAGTCAATATACCAGATATAAAATGTATGCAGAACAGAAATAAAATGCTAGTAATGGCAGAATAACAGCAATATAACCAGAACATTCACCATAATAACACTGAAACGATATGAGAATAATAACATAAATAGCACTTTGAATCTGAAAGCAATGTTCATGGGTCTCTTCGAGGGGGCAACCTTAAGTTGAGTAGAGCTCTATTACAATAATATCCAAGCTAGGGTTCTCATACCCTCAACTCCTATTTATACTAAAAAGAAGGATCTAGAGGAAGATCCTTCTAGAAGAGGAAGCTTCTATTAGGTCTTCTTACATCTTCCTTATTCTATTTTATTGAAAGGCCTTATTAATATTGACCTTTATTACATCTGAATATATTTTTCTACCTATGTGTGGGTTAGGACCCTAACATGTCCACCCCCTTAAAAATAGCCTTGTCCTCAAGGCTTGAGATGAGGAAATTGTTGTAGAATGGTAGTTGGTTCCCAAGTGGCGTCCATTGGAGTTGTATCTTTCCACTAGACTAGCAATTCCTTGATTGTTCTCTGACGTAGGCGACACTCACGCTGGTCCAAAACTTCTTTTGGTTGTATCAAAATGGATCCTTCATCAGTTAACTCTGGAAGGTTGGCTTGAATTTGGCACTTAGCTCCAATCACCTTCTTTAAGCATGAAACATGAAAAACAGGATGTAGCTTCGAATGGTTGGGCAAAGCTAACTAATAGGCTACTTGTCCCACATGCTTGAGAATGGTATAAGGACCATAAAATTTGGGCGCTATCTTCTGACAATGATCGGCCTTGAGGGAAGTTTGCTTGTAAGGTTGCAGTCGAAGAAACACTTGATCCCCTTCTGCAAATTGACGTTCAGAGCAACCTTGATCTGCTTGTTGCTTCATGTGATTATGTGCCATGACCAAATTCTCTTTGAGGGTACAGAGAATAGCCTCTCAAGCTGTAAGTTTTAGGTCAACCGCCTGGACCTTCGAGGCACCCGGTAAGTATGAGAGAATAAAGGTGGCTTCTTTCCATATACCACTTCAAAAGGAGTCATGCGTGTAGCTGTATGGTATGAAGTGTTGTACCACCATTCAGCTAGTGGTAACCATTGAGCCCACTGATTTTTCTTATCTGAGGAAAAACACCTCAAATATGTTTCCAAACACTTGTTGACAACTTTCATTTGGCCATCAGTCTGGGGATGATAAGTTGTGCTGATATGCAATTCGATGCCTTGTATCTTGAACAGTTCTTGCCAAAAATTTCTTGTGAAAGTTGGGTCGCGATCAGAAACAATAGAGTGCGGCATGCCATGAAGCTTGAAGACCTGATCCATGAAACTTTGAGCCACCATGGATGTTGTAAACAAGTGTTGAAGGGCACAGAAATGAGAATACTTGGAAAGGTGATCAATAACCACCATGATGACGGATTTATTTCCTGATTTGGGTAAGCCAGTAATAAAATCCATAGAGATATCCTTCCAAATAGCAGGTGCAATCAGGAGCGGTTGTAGTGTGCCCGAAGATTTGATTGTTTCTCCCTTGTTGCATTGACACACATCACATTTAGCTACAAAATTACGAATGTCATGTTTTATACCATCCCAGAAAAAGGAACATTTGACCCTGTCATAGGTTTTGGTGAACCCAGAGTGCCCTTTTGTGGGTGTAGCATGAAGCTCAGAAAGTACCGTGGATTTAAGATTGGATTGTTTACTTAAATACAAACGGCCTTTGTATTGAAGTTCATCATGGAGCCAAGAGTACCCTGGGGAAGCTGGAGCATTGGACTTCAATTGTTGGATCAACTGTGAAATTTTGGGATCTTGTAGCCATTCCTGGCAAACAACTTGGAGCCAATCTAGTACAATGAATGAAAGAGAAAAAAGGGATCCTTCATCTTCATATTTTCAAGAAAGTGCATCCGCAACCACATTGTCTTTACCTTTCTTGTAAATGATCTCATAATCATATCCAAAGAGTTTAGTCACCCATTTTTGTTTTTCTAGGGAGGAAATGTGTTGTTCCAGAAAATACTTGAGGCTTTGATGGTCTGTCTTAATTTGGAAATGTTTCCCCAATAGATAAGGGCACCACAGATCAATGGCATGCAGAATAGCCAACATTTCCTTTTCATGTATGGATTTTCCGAGATTTATTTCAGATAGTTGCTTGTTGGTAAAGGCCAAAGGTCGACCCTCTTGCATCAAGACAGCACCAATTCCTTTCCCTGAGGCATCACATTCCAACACAAAGGTCTTTGTAAAATTGGGAAGGGAGAGGACTAGAGTGGTGCACATGGCCATCTTCAAGGTTTGAAAAGCTTGAGCAATGGCTGGAGTCCAAGTGAAAGAGTTATTTTTTAGGAGAGCAGTGAGAGGTGCTACAATCTTCCCATAATTATTAACAAACTTGCAATAATACCCTATCAAGCCCAAAAATCCACACAAGCTCTTAAGAGTATTTGGGTGAGGACAGTCTTGCGTAGCTTCAATATTTTTAGGATCCACCCTGATGCCATCTTTGTCAACCAGATGACCCAAGTATTCTACTTCTGAGGTGCCAAAATCACATTTAGACTGTTTCAAGAAAAGTTGGTGCTGAGAGAGTAGATGGAGAACTCTATCCACATGAGAAAGATCGTTTTTCCAGGTTTTTATATAGATGAGGATATCATCAAAGAAAACTAAGACAAATGGTGGAGAAAAGGACGGAAGACATGATTCATGAGGATTTGGAAGGTGGAGGGGTCATTACACAAGCCAAAGGGCATGACCAAAAACTCATAGTGGCCCTCGTGAGTTCTAAAGGTAGTCTTGTGAATGTCTGCCTCTTTCATACGTATATGGTGGTAGCCCGAACGAATATCAAGTTTAGTGAAGAATTGGGCGCCACTCAATTCATCCAGGAGGTCATCAATGACAGGAATGGGGAATTTGTCTTTGATGGTAAGTTTGTTGAGGGCACGTAAGTCAGGACAAATTTGCCAAGAAGCTTATTTCTTCAAGACCATGACCATAGGAGAAGAGTAGGGGCTCGTACTAGGGTGGATAACGCCTGCATTAAGGAGTTCCTGGACCATTTTCTCAATTTCATTTTCTTGGGAAAAGGGGTGACGATACGGATGGATATTGGGAGGAAGGCTTCCAGGTACAAGGGGAATGGAATGATCATGAACACCACGGGAAGGAGGGAGTCCTTGGGGAGTGGAAAATACCAATTGATGTTTAGAAAGGATGGCTTGGAGGTCTTGCAGGACCCAAGGTATCTTTGTTGCTTATATGGCATGGAGTTGGGCGATAACACCAAAATGACCTTTTTTGAGCATCTTTTCCATGCGATGGGAACTAATGATCTCAGGTGAATCGGCGGTGATGCCTTGAAACTTATATTGGTGGCCCTCCTCATCGAATTGCATGGTTAAGTATTTAAAATCCATGAGAATGGGACCCAAAGTTCTTAGCCAGTCTGCACCCAACACAATGTCACAACCTCCCATGTTGATAGCAAACATATGGGATTTCAGGTGGTGGTCACCAATTTGGAGACACACATTTTCACAACGCCCTCCACATTTCATGGAACCACCATTGGCAATCATGATTTGGAAATTATTGACGGCATGGATGTAGCAATGATTTTTTTGGGAAATGCGGCGATGAATAAAATTATGGGTGATGCCATTATCAACCAGAATGATGACCTTCCGATGCTTGATGTAATCGATTAGCTTGAGGGTTTGGGGAGCGGAGAATCCAGTGAGAGCATTGAGGGAAATGACCGGTTCTACTTCGAGAGGGTCTGGGGGAGGGGTTATGTCAGTGGATTCAGGTGACTCAGACACAAAGGGATTTTCTACATCCTCTTCTGAAATATCCTCGAAGATGGCCATAAAAATCTTTTGTTCTTTACACTTGTGGCCCGGGAAATATTTTTCATCAAATTTATAACAAAGGCCTTTGAGTTGTTGTTCAGCCATTTCAGCCCTGGTCAATTTTTGGATCTTTAGTGGAGCAGAGGGAGTAGTGAGATTTACTAGTTTAGGGTGAGGGATAAAGGAGGGTTTTTGGTTTTGAGAAGATACAACATTTTGTGCTTCTTTATCTCTTTTAGTAGCCTCCACCCAACTCTGAGTCCGAGCCATGAGGACATGGGCCTATCTCATCCTTGAGGCCACTGATAAAACACTCTCAGAAAAAGGCATCATACATGCCCTCTATTCTAAAAGCCAGGTGCTCAAAGGCATCTATAAAGTCTTCCACTGTTCCTAATTGTTTCAACTTTTTCAAATAGGCCCAAATGGTTGGTGTCAGTGTCAAAGCGTTCATAAAGCTATGCCACAAAGTGTGTCCAAGAAATATACCCTTGACGAGAAGTTTTTCTCCATTTCCACCATTGCCAACATTCTTGATATATAATGTCGTATAAAGAGAAATAATGTTCCATTTGGGTTACCCAACCAATGGGGTCTGAGCCATCAAATTTGGTCACATCCACCCGCGAAAGGCGTAGGTCACGTTGAAAGTGATGGTTCTGAAAGTTATGGGAATGAGAGGAACGGTCACCTTTAGTATGTGGAGGTGAGGAAGAGGAAGGGTTATTTGTAGGGATATGCAGTTTGGTGCATAGTGTCGAAAATACTGATTCAAGCTAGGTGGTGAGGTCTTGTTTGATTTCCTCCATTGAGGACTGCATGGCTGTATTGATGGCGGAAACATTGGCACTGAGTTGTTTCACTTCTTGTTGGTTCTCGATGAGACCAGATTGTAAGGTTTTGAAGTGAGCTTCCAAGTCTTGGCTATGAGGATGGGGGAACTGAAAAGGGGTGGGCGGGGTCAAAAAATTTTCCGAAAAATGATATGGATGAATGTGATAAGGGCGAAGAGATGAATCCAATGAAATAGGTCTCAAATAATGGTGAAAAAAATTCCAGACCTTTTTTTTTTTTTTTTTACACCTGCAGAGTTATACTCTGGTCTGAAGAATACTGCAGAGAGGAAATGCCCAAATTCTTAACCAGAAAGAAATTTGTATTTACTTGGCAACCCGAACACAGTTGCGTGGCAATAGATCTTGTCTGTGTTAATTTGCTTATGTTTTTGTCCCCAAGGGTTAGGTATTCAAGGGTTCTACAGACAAGGGTTTTCCCTATGTTATATCTCTCTGATATACGTGTGGGGTCCAACAGTAGTACTCAGCCCAATATCTCAGGGCACTAACTAAGGAGGATAGACCGTACCCTTAGCCATACTACTCGACTACCCAGGTACTAGAGAGTATCTTCCTGAGTGTTGTTCTCAGTGACACTATAGTAGTCAGGCAGCCGATTGGTTTATCTAAAGAGGGCTTTAGGTAATCTAGGTCGATCCATACACAGGTGTTGTCTGATGCACTACCACTCAAAGGGGTACCAACAGGAGTTACAAGGGTGGCCAACAGATGTGCGCTTAAGTACGACTTGTACTTCCTGCGTGTATGAATCCCTCAACCGCGGGTTTATGCGCGTAACGACATATCTATGTGGCTTAAAGATGCCAAAATACGTCTCTACCCTGGAAAAAAATTTAACCCACACTTTTTGTTGAGGAAAGTTCTCTAATACCACTTGTAATATACCAGATATGAAATGTATGCAGAACAGAAATAAAATGCTAGTAATGGCAGAATAATAGTAACATAACCAGAACATTCACCACAATAACACTGAAACGATATGAGAATAATAACAGAAATAGCACTTTGAATCTGAAAGCAATGTTCACGGGCCTCTTCGAGGGGGAAACCTCCAGTTGAGAATATCTCTATTACAATAATATCCAAGGTAGTGTTCTCATACCCTCGACTCCTATTTATACTAAAAATAAGCATCTAGAGGAAGATCCTTCTAGAAGCAGAAGCTTCTATTAGGTCTTCTTACATCCACCTTATTCTATTTTATTGAAAGGCCTTATTAATATTGACCTTTATTACATCTGAATATATTGTTCTACCTATGTGTGGGTTAGGACCCTAACAATGGACTAAAATTAAACTAGATGTAATTCACTTTTGTGTGTTTGGTAGTGAAGCATGGGCTCACATTCTAGATGGAAACAATAAAGCATTCCAACCTAAAAGTGAGAAGTGCATTTTTTTACATATTTTGAAGATGTCAAAGGTTATAGACATCTCCCTCGTTCCAATTAAATTATTATTAGGAGAAATCGTCAATTTGATGAAAATATCTTGGCCTGCAAGCCTAATTCATTATTTATGCCATATTTGGCCAATAATCCATCCTCGACGTTTGTGCCATATCCTCTTCCAATTTTTTTATTAGTAATCCTATTTTGGTCTCTGCTTCATATGATTACAGTGAGGATGAAAATCCACCTCTTCTTTCTCACCTTCCTCCAGTTGGGTCCATTGAACATGAACTTGCACCAGCACCACTACTTTCCAAATGGGTCTATACAACATGAGAAGTATCTCACGATATTGTCAGTAATCCTATAGATCAATGTCATACATGTTTTTCATTCTAACAATCCTCCTCTCTTTTGGCTCACCCATAATCTAGAAACATTTGTGGAATCTTATGGCCATCCAGATTGGGACACAACAATGAATGCAGAATATTGTTCCTTAATGGAGAATAATGCTTGGGATCTTGTACCTCTTTCGAAAGGAAGAAAACTTGTCAAATGAAAATGGGTGTATATAACTAAGTATGCATCAGAAAAAGTGTTTAAAGACATAACGTCCGTTTAGTTTCCAAGTATTTTCTCAAGTTCAAGGCATTGACTATAATGAAACATTTTCCCCTGTATCCAAAATGAATTCCATCCACCTTGTCCTAGTCCTCACTATGTGACATAAATGGGAGGTCCATAAGATGGATGTTAAATTTGTTTCATGCATGGGGATTTGCAAGAAGAAATTTACATGGAACAATATCCTAGCTATGTTCATAATGAATCCAACATTATTTGTCACCTTAATAAATCTTTGTATGGTCTTAAACAGGATCCTTGAACTTGGTATGACAAAATGGATAGCTTTTGTTTTGACACCATATTTTTATATTTCATTATGACTCCAATGTATATACATAGAAAGTAAGAAACCATTTTTTAATACTTGTTCTTTATGTTGATGACCTTATCCTCACAGGTAGTGACCCCAAACTTTTAAACCATGTGAAATCCAGACTTGAAAAGAAATTTGAAATGATGGACTTAGGTTATTTTCTTAGCCTCCAAATATTGCAAACCAAGGAAGGAATTTATCTTTCCCGGTCTAGTTATGCATGTGACCTTCTTCACCACTTTCACTTGGAATATTAAAAACCAACCTCTTCTCCCTTCTAGTCTAGAGTCAAATTTGTTATCACTTGTACTCCACCCAAAGTAGATGTCACTTTGTACAATCAGTAAATTGGTAGATTTTTGTATTTGATTCATACTTGTCATCATATTTCCTATGGTGTTGGTATTTTTTACACACCAAAATGTCACACTTGAGTTTCTCACCCTAAGTGTCACAAGTGTCGCAAAGTGACGTATGCACCTTGTTAAGTGTCACATGCTCTGTTGCAAGTTTCATATTCACCTTACCTAGTGTCACGTTCACATTTATAAGTTTCGCAACCCCTTGACACCATGAAATACATTTTCCATGACCCCTAAGTCATATTAGAGGAATAAACCCATCATTTCAAAGTCGAAAACACACATTTTTCTTGGAAAATTGATCATTGTTTGGGCATTTATGAAGGGTGGCACCACCTAGACATGTTGGGGGAGTGCCCCTTCATGGAATGGCACCCCCATTTCCATGTTATAGGAGTGTCTCTTTATAGGATGGTGCCATGTGTTCAACTATGGGGGGCGCCAATATTGTTAGAGTAAATCAAGGGATCTCCCACCTTTTCCTAAGGGCCAGCTCTCTTGTGATGAGGTTTGTCGTGGTCTAATCCTACCCTATGGGATCTATCCTACGATCTAATTGTTGATACTAAGAAGGGAGTGAATCAGTATAAAGTATAATTTAAAACCTTTTTCAACTTATAATTAAACCATTCAATTATATCCAATGAGCAATGAACAATAGTATAAGAGTTACACCAATACACCACAATACACCATGCACAATATATGAGAAATAATCAATAGTTATTGTTCAAGGGA